>PVKM010015507.1:0-27817 GCA_004027735.1 Carollia perspicillata
GGGGAGCCGGGGAGGGAGGGTCTGAAGCAGCCCTAGAAGCCAAGGGAGGACTGCATTTCCAGGTGAAGGGGTGATTAAGACAAGGCCTAAGAGAACTCTTCTGTCTTAGAGACACTGCAGCCAGGGCCAGATTGAAGATACTGGGTAAGGAGTGGGTGGTGTGGACAGAAAGACAGCTAGAAGGCCAGCCCCATCCAAACTTCTCAGAGAGGTTCAGACACCTGCGTGGGCCACAGAGCTAGGAAGTGGAGGAGCTGCTCCTTCTAATTTGCCCTAGGTGTGCAGAAAGGATGAATAAATTAACTAATAAACAAACAACACAGTCTCTCTGAGTGGCAATTTGCTTCTTTCTTGCCTCAGCGGTTCTCTGACATACTATGAAATGGAAGAGTAAGTGCTCCCCTGGGGACCACCCCCAGAGGACCCCGAATACTCTCGTGACCCCATCAGAGCAGCTGCAGCTCTCAGCTCCTGACCCCCAACAGCGCACGGCTGATTCTGACCTGCGACCCTGCTTAGTGTCTACACTGGGCCAGCCAACTGTATTCTCCAGATCACAAAAGCTTTCTCACAACAAGCTGGCCATGTTCAGAAGGCAGAGAGCATTGGAAGGCAGAGAGGTAAGGCCTTAGGGCCAAGTCCTTCTCAAAAGGGAAAAGCTGAAGCCCAGGCAGATGAAACCCTGAACTGGACATGGCGGGGTGAGCCCGGGCCAGGCCTGGGGCAGGACAAGGGCATTCTCCAGGTCTGAAGACTGGAGAAATTGAATTAATAAATATATTGCTATATATACTAATACATATACTCTTCCATTAAAGGGAACTATGTTATTTTCTAACAATATATAATTGCCGTAAACAAAAACCCCTTAATAATACCAGAAAAGATCAAAACTCTGGCAGCCCCCACCCCAGATTCAGCCCTTGTAATTGGTCGGAGGCACCATCTTCCAGACACGGCCGTGACGGTCAGGCTTCTGCTCACTCGTGTCTGGGCTTACCTCTCTAGTGGAAATAAGCGCACCTAAGTCAGTGTCAACCTATGGGCCATATGGCCGCTCAGCAAACTGCTATTTATTTCATTTCACAAACACGCACTGAGTCCCCTTGCTGGGCACCAGGTACACAGGATGCTGCCTGGCCCTCGGGACCCACCAGCCATCTGAGGTAGGATCTGAGGTAGGGTGACAGCCTGGACCCAGGTCACCAGCCAGTCGCTCTCTTCTTATAAACCTCCCTTCTGTGGGCCTGAGCTTCCCAAATCAAAAAACCAAAGAGGCTGGAGTTTAAGTTTGTAATTTTCAAACTTCCCTGCATTTTCAGTGGTAGAAGACTATTTTCAAATGAAACTTTACGTGACCGTGAAATGCTATAGGACAAACGCAGACAGAGTCACTCTGGTTGAAGACAGGAACTCCCCTTGAGCTTTAAGGGACTTGCCAGCACGAAACCTCTGGACCGGAGGAGCTGGCCTCCGGGGCCCCTTTTTCCCCCGACCCTGTGATTGCATAGCATTTACCTGGGACACAGAGCACAACTGTGGTCTCAGCCATGACCTCAGCCACGTGGCCCAGGTGCCCGGCCTCTCAGGGGCACAACATTTTAGCTGGTATTCTGGGGCACTAAAAACTATTCTGCCTATGGTGGCGGTGGGGGATTCAATGCTTGTTTCAAATACTGCTTGTGTTTCGGCAGCCTTTTGCTTTTGTAATGCGTTTTTAATGAAGTGAGACCAGAAGTGCTGGACCTTATGAACCACCGAGAGAAGCGCTTCCCTTCTGAACTGGGGGGCGGGGTTGAGGGGGCTGCCTCAACAGTACCTAGATGGCCCGACCAGCAACCTGTTTCTTCAGGCACTAGTTCACAGCAGTGGGAGGTTTAAAAAGCACTGACTGGTAGGCTCAGTAATGATGCAAAAGTACATACTGAAAGGAAAAGGGAATTTCGAAATCCCACTGTGGCCTATTACCACAACCGGCCACCCTCTCCCCAACACTTGCCACCAGGAGCTCTGGCAGCGCTACTGGGTGCAAAGGCTAAGAGCTGGGGGACAACGACAGAAGACAGACAGCCCCGTGTTCCTCCCCAACCACACACCAGGAAACCCTGGTTCGTTCTTACACTCAGCAGCTTTTACTCATCCGGTCTTGTTTCAAGTTCATTTTCTCCAGGTACCCCATTGACTCTTATTTGTATGCAGGTGCTATTCTAACACAACGCTTTTTCCTCAAACATTTATCTCCTATAGATGGACCCAGTCCATCTATGAAAGGGAAGAACCAGAGCCAAGGGTCCAAACGGGGTTTTCTTCTAATTTACTATATGGCCCTGGGCCCTGTGAAGCCTTACGGTTCCTCGGCGGTCAAAGAGGACATATAGATATGTGCTTGGAGAAGCTATGGGGCAGATTAGTGGGGATGCGTGCAGAATGGGACTTAAGTAATTGTTATTTGTACCTGCTCCTCCTGGCAGGGCCGAGGCTGCAGGATCCCTGACGAGGACGGCTGCCATCCACATCTCAGGCTCTCCCCATCAAGTCTTGTCTCCACTGTGGTAAGGCCATCATTCCATTTAAAGTTACTCCTCAGAGCTTAAGAACACACATATAAACTACAGCCACAGACAGTGTGCAGAGGGACACTACAAGTGCCTTCTATGGGGCGAGGCTTGGGCGGGGGTCACATCCCTGCCCCACTCTGCCCGCGGTGCTGCCCTCTTGATCTCCACGTGCCTGGAGTCTGTGCAGTGGGAATGCCAGAGGGTGGGGCGGAGACTAAGAATGTGGACCAGCTGGAGGAAACTGCTGGGATCGGATCGTCTGCGCCAGCCTTCTAGCTTTGCCCCAACTCACTGCGAGAGCCACACCAGTCTTAGCTTCCATCAGACAGAACCTCATCATCTCCCAAAGTGCCTCTGAACTCAAACCCCAGATCTTTAGCTAAAATTAATGGCAAGCATGGCCAGTGGAGGGTGGAAAGCTCAGGTCTGGGTTTGGGTCTGGGCTCTGCCCCTTGGCAGCTCTGTGAGAGCCTGGAAACATTTTTAATGCTTCTGAGGCTATGTTTTCCTATCTGTGAAATAAAGATATGATTACCTAGCCCACTGGGGTGCTGTGAGGTTAAATGAAGTAATGGCTGTAGACAGGGGAGCGCTGGGTCTCACTGTAAAGCTAGCTACTCCTGCTTACTGCCACCGTTACCACTGCTCAGAGCATGCGTGGTACTAGTGTGGTACCACTGGGGGTAACGTGTGGCATCAGGTGCCATCCGGGCTCTCTGGCTCCACGGTTTGAGGGAATGGGACCTGCGCCATGTGGGGAGACAAGACAAAGTCAGGAAGGTGCTGTGGGAGGGAAGAGGACCTGGGAAACTTCGCAGAGCGGTAGGTCTCTGGTCTGGGCCTTGGAAGATCAGCAGGGCAGTGACAGGCAAAAAGAGAAGGACGAGCAAGCCCCCAAGCCCTAGGCCAGGGGAGTCCCAGCTTCTGGAGGGGATCCCGGCGTCCTGAGAACGGAATGTCTGAAGCATTCAGGCAAAAACTGTCTGTCGGTAGCAGGGTGTGGGGCCCATCGCAGACAGTGGGCAGTGTGTGTCAGGGTTTGGAGGCCTCATCCCAAATGCCCTGGGAAGCCAGGGGATCCTGAGGGCCACCGTGGCGGAAAGGGTTGGCCAGGCCATGTCCTGGACACAGGGAACCGTCCTCATCAGGGATCCTGCAGCCTCGGCCCTGCCAGGTCAGAAGTCTTCAGGGCAGGCCACACAAGAGACCGGAAACCTGAGCAGGGCTGTGGCCTTGGAATGACAGAAAACCAGCAGCAGAGAGACATGAGGCTTTGGAGAGAGACCAGAGGCAGGGGCTGAAGAGGAGGAAAAGGTGGTGCTGACTCATCTGAGAGGATAGCAGCTGATGAAAGAGTTTTCAGAAAGGTAAGCCACACCGTGGTGTGGACACCACAAATAGCTTGTCAAGCTTTCGCAGCCAGGGAGAGGTGACACTGTCTTCACGGCTCACTCAGAACTCCAGGGTTCAGCCTGGATTTCTCACCTCCCGCCCCAGCCCCCAAACCAGGGCGACACGAGCTGTGAGGCAAAGCAGGGACACTCGGGAGACACCGGAGCTGACTCACAGGGAATGGCTTCTGCCACCAAGACCTTCACCTCTTCTGACCTTGGTTTTCTCGTCAGTAGTTATGTAGACCTCCACCCAGTATAAAATGCACTGCGTATTTGTTTTTATTCCATGTAAGGATAATGGAGAGCCAAACCGATGCTGTTAGTTTGCCTTTTCCTGTCAGACCAGCACTCCCGGGCTGACGATCGCGCTCTGTGCCAGACATTAAAGTGACCATGAGAGACACCATTGTCATGCAGAGGAACAAAGATAGAGGCCCCTGACACTTAACTCATGAAACAAATTTCTTTTCAAGTAAAAAAATTTTTTTTTCAAAATCTCTGAAACATAAATCTGTAAGAGACTTCAAAACAAGCAGTGGTTCCCCATTTATCATTTCTTCCCCCTGAAGATATGAACGTCTATCAGTAACCACTGCTGGTAAGTGCAGTGAACGACCGTGCTCACCGAGTCTCTGAGTCACAGCTGAGCAGCGGCCTCAGGCACAGGCCCTGCCCCGCCTCTTCGGAGTCTCAGGGTTAGGATAAAAGCAGCGCCTCTCAGCCCACTCCAACGGCTCACGTGAGAGCATCTGTACATGCATCCATTCTACGTGTTGATGTCTGCTATGTGCTGTGCAGCGCATTAGCGTGAGGTGGAGCTCACCTGAAGGTAAGCAGAGGGCTGGAATGCCGAGGCATTCCTCAGAAGCATCTGGCCCAGCCAGGAAGGACTCAGGGCTGAGCTGTAAGCAAAGCAAAGTGGGGTCAGGGGCAGGGAGAGGAAGGCATGGGGCACAGGAAGAGCCCAGAGGGACAGACTTGGGATTCCACCAAGGTCTGCGAGGCTGGAGTCAGGCTAGGGCCACGTCGCCACGGCTCGCAGGAAGGGCCAGACTTGTCCTGCAGGCTGCGAGGAGATGCTGAAGGACCTGAAGCAGGAGTCCCTGAGAGGATCAGCTTAGTGCTGAAGAAAGGGCTTTCCAGGTCAGCAGCCTCATGCTCCACACGGGGAAGCTGTCCGGAAGGGCATCTGCTCTAGAAGAGTAAGGGCCACAGTTGGACCCTGGTCTCCTTACACCACCCAGTACTTTCAGTCTCCAAACCACCACCAAGTCACAGGAATTTGGAGAATAATGGCCATTTGCTCAGTTATGTGCTGGAGCTGGAACCCAAGCTAGAGGCAGGCTTCAGGCGATGGTGCCCACAGAAGGTGGCCTCCGCAGCTCACCCTGGGATCCTTCACGAGGCGGAAGAGGCGGAGTGTGAGCAGGGACGGGTTCTGATCCAGCCCGTCCGTCACTCACCAGCACAGTGATGGGGCTGCGCGAAGGGCCTTGCTGCTCATCCACCCTGGGGATTAAGTGGAAGGATAAAGTGCAGCACATAACAGGTGTTCAGGAAACGCTGCTAACTCTCTGTAAGTGAGTCATAAGATGAATAGGATTTTTATTCATCAGCCAAGAGCTCAAATTCTTTGATGATATTTTCTTTCCTTGTGGAAAAGAGCTTTACATTCTAAGTAATAAATAAATGCCTTAAAAACAAGCTCTGGAATTGCAACCCAAACTAGGAAAAAGACTAAATTCAACATTCTTCTTGGAGAAGATAGAAGCACCAATCTCAACTGATTAAACTGTACAAAAATATTAAGATCTAACCCCAAGTGTATCATTACTAATTCCAATTACCAAGCGTTATTATCTCTTGTGCAAAACTGCACATGAAACCAGGCACCATTTTCTAACTGTAAGTGTCCCTGAATTGTCAACCAGGGGCTCTGGTTCACGTATCAACAGTCTAACAAGCTCGAAGCTTCTGCTGGAGTCGCATTAGTCTCGGCAGTCCTCAGGCTCGCGACAGCCCAGGTCCTCCTCCCAGGAGGGCACCTCAGAGGCAGACCAACACAGCGAGACACTCCGGAGTGTTACTGCCTCAGACACCGTGCTCTGTGGAAGCCGTGTTCCTTTAAAAGCTTCTGGAAAGTACATTTCTGCAGCCATAATGCCTACCTGTTTAAAGAACCCCCGTGGGAACTCGCCCTAAAGAACAAGAAAGCTTTTGTAGCCCTAACAACCACGCCACATCAGTCTGCTTTGTGACTTTGTTTCTCGCACTCGGCACCATCACCACCATTTAGTGGGCGCTGTACTGTGTCCCCTGTGCTGTGCTAAGTGCTGTTTTACGGGGTCATTTCATTCAATCCCCACAATAAGGTGGCGGTTTCTGCTGTCATTTACAGATGAAGAAACTGAGAGAGGGACCTCAGGAAACCTCCCCAAGGTTGCCTGGCTGGCCAGAGGCTATCCAATCAGGGCCTCAGTCCATCTGGCTCCGGAGCCCAGGCTCTCAATCTCTCTACTTCAGGACATCCACGAAACACAACGACCCACCTCCACTGCATTTCTCTGCCTGGTCTAGAAGGGCCGTGAACTCTGCAACGCGCATTGTGTCTGACCGTCACATGCAGCGATGCTGCAGGCACTGCCTCAGAGCCACTGCTCTGACCTTTGATAAGTCACTTCCAAAAACAGACCGCTCCTCTTGGCCCCTGTTCCCAACACTAGGCCCGAACTGCAGGTTACCAGCAGTGCCTGGTGCACGGCACTGCCCAATGTTCCGAGCTGAACCTCAGCTTGAACCCAGGGGGCCTGGCTGTGTCTCCCCCAGCACAGGAAGCCCCTTCAAGAGACGCTGCGGCTCGCCTGGCCCGCTGGCAGCAGGGCAGCTCAGAACCGAAGGTGAAAGTATCTGAAAGCCAAGACTATAGACTGTATACACACAGCAATTTGTTACTGTGAAAAACCATCTGTTTCTCGGTATTACAATCCTCAGAGGGCAAATTATAGCTAGCGTTCAACATAAAACATCAATTTAAACCATCAACTATTCATAATTTCAATTCTTTATTGGAAACCAAGGACATAAATGTCAGGGAATAAAGCAATATTTCTTTTATTAACTGTTCCATTCATCTGGCTATTAAATAAAACCAGGGCCCCAATAAATGGCAGGAGTCCTAGCCTGACAGCCACACCAAATAGCTCTATAATTCTCAGACGTTTTAAAACAACGAAAACTGCATTATTTGAAAAGTTGGAAACTTTAATATATAATAAAATTAAGATTAATGTGATCTTAATACCTTGCGAAACTGTTTGCAGTGCCCTCATATTCAAATATATTTCTTCTTGTACGTTTTATTTTTAACAGTGCTCATTTTGTACTGAGAACGCACTGGTTTTATGAGCAGCTTCTGCAGATGCCAACCACCTCCAGCATTTTTCACTGACATCTAGTTTTCCCAGGCTGAAGCCACCTCCGTCCTGCCACTGAGCCTGTGCCAGGCGGGGTGGCATTTGCAAAGTGCAGCTGAGAGAGTGCACGGCCTTCAAAACCCAGGCCCATGGGACACTCACAAAACAGCTAAGTAAAAATAGCCCGATACAGTGCAGGGCAGACTCTTGTTACAAGAGATTTTTTTAGGGAACAATCTGAGCACTGGAAAATAAAGCCACAAAAATGGAAGAAAATATTACTGAGCGCCCTTTGTGTATTAGGACCTGTGCTGAGGTTTTCATATGCATCATTTTGCAGCAACCCTGGGTAGGTACATTCTACAGATTAGAAAACAGGTTTAGAAAGATGAATCACCCTACTCTCTCACCCTTTTCCCTAGGAGGTACAGCTGTGTACGAACCAACAAGGAAATAAAGATAAATTAGACAGCGCTCATCCCCAACACTGGCTGTACTGGCCCCCATCACATAAGCCGCCGTTGAGAGCGGACAGCAGCACAGACCGGGGCACCGGGGGCACAGAGGAAAGGGCTTCGCCCCTCACACACCCCACAGAGAGCAGAGGAGTGACTGCAGAGGGGGACTGCGCCTGGGCTGAGTTTTATGCAAACATGTTTTGCCCTTTATTTTAAGGTTTAATTTCTAAGATACAGATTACCACACTAACGTAACAGTTATTTTAAGAATACATGTAAAATATTAGAAAAAGATTTTATATTCAGAACACCCATAATCCATCAGGAGTCCCTAGCAGAGCTCACAGGCCTTGACCTCCTGCCAACACAGGGGCCCCGCCTCATTATCACTAACACAACCATCCCCGTGTTTCTACATAGTATTCGTGATTTTAGTTTTTAGTGGTTGTGTAATATTCCTTCCTGTTAAGGTGGGCTGTCAATAACTATTGGTTGAATGAATAAATAGACTAGCTGGTAAGGGCTTTCCTTGGGCACAGCGCACTGACATCCACTGAATGCTCAGCCACACGCCTCCATGGGCACTCCGTCAGCGCCCAGGGGATTAGCACCATTCCTGCTTTGTGGACAAGGGGACTCAGGAGGCCATGGGACTTCTCCTCCCTTGTCCTGACACTAATTCCAGGGCTGTCTAGGAGATGGGAGCATTTTCGGGGGCTGAGGTGCTGGTGCTGGACGGAGGAGGAGAAGGCCGACAGGTCCTGGGCACGGGCTCCCAGACCGGCAAGCACGGAGCTGGCCAAGGGCACACAGCCACTGCAGCTCCCGGCCTCCCCTGACCCCTTCAGCCCACAGTACCTCAGTGAAAGAAGGAGGCGGCCAGGGCCAGCACAGCCTCTGCTCACTGTAGACGCTGTCTGCACATCCAACTATGGAAGAAGAAAAGGCTCCTCTCTAAGGGTGAACTACTTTTTATTGGCGTCTTATCGGCCATGGCTGAGTCATACCTTTTAGCCAGAAACACTAAAAGAAAATTCGGCAAATGACAATCAAGAAGACGCCATCAAAGATATAGGTGCACAACTTCACAAGGTTTGAGGTTTTCCTTCTTTACTTTGCTACTTTATTATTTCAGGTCATTCTGGTGAACACAGAAAACAGTTGACTTTCCCTCCTGAGTGTGTGTGATCAAGCAAAACCTCCCTGCTTTCATTAGAGTCAATACTTCAAAGTTCAGAGTCCCTGACATTTGCATCCACAATTTAAATACCAGTCCAAACCCTTTAGATGTAATTTAATACATACATCTCTGTCAAAAAGAGTGACTGACAGCCCCTGCTGGGAATGGCTCACCACCCTCGTTCGGCCACGATTCCGTGGTTCACGAAGCCCAGGCCAGACTGACTCTGAGTGCTCTGAGCTGAGTCATCATTCGTTCAATGCCAACGACATGCCAGCCACTCCAGTGGACACAGAAATGAAACAAGTATTCATGGAACTTATATCCTAATGGGAAAAGACAGGCGACGAACAAAGAGATGACGAGTCAGAAGACAGCGAGTGCTGTGGAGGAAACGGCAAAGCACAGGAGACGGGTGTAGCGGGAAGGTGGGTGGTGCTGGGGCCGCTTCTCGAAAAGAAGGGGCGGGGGATCTGCACGCTGCGGAACTATGGTGCTCCTACACAAACTGGATGCTCACACATCTAACTTTCCTTTTCTTTTCAAAATTCCAAAAGATACAGCATGTAAATTGGTGGGTAAACTTTTTTTTTTAAACAAAGACTCTCTAGAGTTGAGTATGGAGGAAACTGGATGCAAAGGCTGGATTCAGGCAGAAGAGAAAGGGCACAAGCACTGGTCTTGGGGAGAGAGCCAGGGCTTCCGGGCCCTCGAGGATCACAGGGTTACTCGGAGGCCTGGCTGGCTGGCTGGCTGGGAACAAAAACGGCAAACAGCTGACTAAGAACAGGAGGAGGCTGTGACCATCACAGCAACAGCCCCCTGGTCCAGCAGAGGGAACGAGAGAGACTGTCAAGGGCTGCCTGGGAGCCTACCTACAGCTCCCCTTGCATTGGCATTTCCTGCTCCAGTGCGAGGTGGGCAACTGATCAGATCTGGTAACGTAAAAAGTTCTTACTTTCTGAGATCTTGTTCTTACCTCACTGCTCTGGAGTAAGGTAAGAGCCCTTTTTAATCACAGTATCTGTCACAATCTCCCCAGCCTGGAGTGCCGCTGCTGGTCCCTGCTTCGTTAGCTTAGCCCTGGATGGAAGGCCCTCCCTTTAGCAGCTCCTCAGCGAGGCCCTGCTCACTGCACTCCAGCACCTACCACTGTGCCTGGCAACACAGGTCCGAATGAGCACGTGAAGGAAGACATGGGAAATCTGGCCCAGGGGGTAGTGGGGGGAGGGCTATCTGTCCAAAGTCTCAGGCCTATTTATTGTATTAGGGGCCACTGGAAGCCCATCCCAGGGTCTCTTTTACTTGGGGCTGTTTCTGAGTTACTGTTATACGAGTATACCATCCTAGAAGTGATCCTTTTCACCTAATGTTTGATTTTAACAGTATGGCAAGAATTAGTTATGTGATTTATCTAATTATAATTCAAAATCTAGTAACATCAATTTCCTTTGCTACTTCATGAACTTGGGCTTTTGCCACAAAATTCTGACTTGTAAGCATTATTCAACTCAAGCCTGACCCCGCCTCCGTGTGTGATGACCTGCTCCGGGGGGAGAGCCCCAGGAGCCTCCCACCAACGCCCCTCTTCTGCCCCAGGGGCCCTTGCACTGGCCTGCTCCACAGGGAGACTGCTTTTCCAGCCCAGAACCCATTCCCCAGCCTTACAGGCTGGGACACGTCAGTGTCTCTCTAGTCACCTCCTGGAACATTTTCTAAGTAGTAAAAATGTTCTTCTGAGAGCTTACATCTGTACAGCTTGTCCGGGAGTTAAGTTCCTCACTGATTAAACGGACACTCCCGACTTTATGGGAAAGGGTGGGCAGCCCCACTATAACTTGTGATCACTGGTCATTATTCTGCCCACAAGAATAGCTGGCCAACCAGTCAACAGATGTTTACTGAGTACCTATTAAGACCCAGGCTCTGTGCCAGGGATTGGAGGTACAGCCTGAGATGACCAATAAGGGTCCCTGGTTCCCTGGGACTAACATTCCAGTAGGGAGAGATGGGCAGAAAAGGAAGGAAAAAAATACACCAGACAATGTGTGACCGGCATAGGATAAGGGCCCTAGATTGGGATGTGAGTGCTTGGGATTCCTTGGCAGGCCAGGGGGAAGGAAGCCCGGGGCACAGACAGAGGCAAGTTCAAAACCCTGCTGACTGAGCTGGAGTGGCCATGCCCACACGGCCTGGCTTAGGCAGGAAGGCATCCGGGGTCCAAGCTAGGTGGCTGCCTGGTCTGAGCAGCATTCATTAGGGGGAAGTGAAAAGAAGAGAAGGAACAGGATAGTCAAATTCTTGTTTCAGCACCAACAAAATGGAATAAAGTCTAATTTAAATAATTCTCTGTAACGTGAGTTACAGTTACCTTTGTTCCCCCTGAACTGTGAGGGAACAGGGCAGTTACATGGAGGCACACGGCATCTTTATGCCTCCAGTGTGATGAGACACAGCAGACCAGCGAATGCGAATTCCAGCTGTCGATCTGTGTGGAGATGCCGCCGCCCCGAATGCCGGAGCGCTGCCACACTCATACTAGTCACTGGAGCCTTCGAGGCTGCTCAGAAAAAAGCAAGGGGAAGGAGAGGAAAAGCTCGTGGTGTAGACCTTCAGTTCCAGAGAGCTGGACAGTTCTGGGGCTACCGCTTCTACAGGTTTTGGCCTGTAAGGAAAATCTCAAACTCCTGTTCCCCATCTGGGTTTTTAAATAAAAATTGCTATGCATGGTTTTGACTCACAATCCCCATCCCTGAAAAACAAATTGTTATTCTCTTTTATTCAGAGTACTTAAAAAAATATTACACTGAGAAAATTAGCTATCGACTTGGGGGAAAAAGTCAGATCCCCACACTTCACATCATATACACAAAGCTGCTGTCAGATTTTAAAAATCGAGTGAAAAATCAGAATGCCTCAATGACTACAAGAGGATGTACAAAAACATGTATATATTTACAAGACAAATGATAGATTTGGGGAAAATATTTGCAACATATAAGAGAGGAAGAACAAATAACCACACACTCTACAAATAATTAAAAAACAAAGACAAAGCAAGCAACCCATGAGAAAAATGGGCAAAGGATGTCAAAAGAAAATTTCCACAAGAGATACTACTGGCTAACAAACATGCGAACGGACGGCCAACCTCAATCCTTGACTGAGGAAATGTGAACTACAGCAGCATATCCTCTGCCAGTGGAAGCTTGAACGACTGACCTATCAAGTGCTGGCGAGGCTGTGAGAGAAAGAACAGTGTGATTGCCCTTCCCGTCACCTGATGGGGAGTGACAACTAAGGCCACCATTTCTGATGCCACATAGGCAGAAGCAGCAAAAGGAGAACAAGTGCACACCCGGCAGCTCGGCAATTTCACACCTAAGAGCCCCTCTCACAGCGATGCCGGCCCCGTGGGTCACGGGCTCGTGGGCGGAGATGTCTTCTGCAGCCTCGCTCGCCCCACAGACGTGCAGGCACCACCCACAACACTGTTCTCCGTGCTCGAGAAACACCAGTGAATAAAACAGGCAGAGAGTCCTGTCCTTCCATCCTTATAGGGGAAAAAACCATCATCAAATTTAATTATATGCTATGTAATTTATAGTGGTGACCTCTGAAATGTGGGAGAGAGGAGGAGCTCTAAATTTTTCTAAGTTATGCATGTCTAAAGTGGTTTAATTTTTATGAGCATACAGTAGTTCTCCTTTATCCATGGTTGTAGTTACCTGCAGTCAACTGTGGTCCAAAAATATTAAATGGAAAATTCCAGAAACAAACAAGGCATAAGCGTTAACTTGGGCACCGGTCTGAGCAGCAATGATGAAGTCCCATGCTGTCCCCACTCCATCCTGCCCAGGACATGAATTGGCCATTTGTCTAGCATACCCATGCTGGATGTACAGTGCAAGAAACTTTAAGAAATTAATTACAGTATATTCTCATAAGTGTTCTATTTTATTATCAGTTATTGTTGCTCATCTCTTACTGTGCCCAATTTGTAAGTTAAACTTTGCCACAGGTGTGCATGTGTAAGAAAACACAGCAGACAGCTTGGCGCCATCCATGGTTTCGGGCCTGGACCGCGGGGCGGGGAGGATCTTGACATGGATCCCCCGTGGACGAGGAAGAGACTGCTGCATCAGTCTGGTAACAAAACATTTAAAAAACCAAAAGAGCAACTGCCACAAAAAGGCCAACGTGCCAGTCAACTCAAGCAGGGTCTCCGTCCCACGGACGGGGACAGCAGCTGACTGCCTTCCTCCTCCATGGCCACGGTTGCTGAAGGGACAAAAGACCAGGGGAGGCCAGCGCTGCCGGCAGATCGCCCCCGTCCACACCGAAAACACTCGCTGCGATGCCGTCCCTCTTGTCCTTTCCACTTGTTTATTTCACATGTGGTACACAAATACATTCTTATTATAAAATTTAAGAAAATAAAGACTACGGAATAAAAAAGTAAAATCCCTCCTTGACTTCCTGAGCTGTTACCACAGCCAGCCAGCTGCTCCTCTCCGCGACACAAAAGGCACTTCTTAGGGTGAATGATCCTCTCCCAGCTGAGAAAGCCAACCTGTGACATATCTGCATCTATATTTAGATTATAGAATTAGATCCCAATTTAGCCGACTTTCATCTCAAAGCGTGTGATGTTTCCCAGGACTGCCTGAATTAGATCTCCTACCAGTTAGAATTTCCTGTAAGCTAGGATTAAAAGCTCTCGTTTCCTCATCTCAATCATTATACAACATTTCAAATTTTATAAGAAGTTATGAAAATATTAATGTAGTATTTCGTTTCCTAAAAATCTGTAAAAGGCAGGGAGAAAACGAAAGCCGACATTCTGCACAGCTTAGATGAAGGAGCTCTCACCGAACTGAAAGTTTAGGGGACCTGAGTCTGTCTGCCCTCGGCTTTGGTCAAGTCCTTCAAGCCTTTCGGGGTCTGATCTGATTCCCAGTCTTTATGACAAGGATGTGGGGCTACGTGAAAAGTATGCAAAAAACCTGTCCCATAAAAGCTAATGAGTAAATGTCGCTTTGCTTTCCCTCTTTCTTTAGAACTTTTTCCAACTCAGGGGGTCCCCAGAGGAGAGCCTCTGATCTGGGTGCTGGTGACACGGATGACCTTAGTTGGGGAAGCTGCACATTTAAGGGCACATGATCAAACTTGTTCATTACGGTCTAAGCGAAAAAGAACACATTTCCTTCCTGTACCCAGTTCTCCCCACAGCAGACTGCGTCCTGGCATTGGCTTGATGGGGAGAGGTCTCACGGAAAATGTGCTTTCAAGGGGTTGTGATGTCCGTGTGAGGTGAGTCCCGCGGAGACCATGGAGCCATGCGAGTGGGCCCAGCTCATCCTGGGCCATGTGTGTCGGGCAGGGAAGGGTTAGGAGGTGAGTTCAGCCTACGAGGAAGCCACAGACGTCCAGCCTTTGCTGAGGAGCAGGTCCAGTCCTGCTGAAACCTGAAGGCACTCTAATGGATTTGAGTGACTGGACAAGGACAAAATGAAGCAATCTGATTCTTCTTTCCTGGAACATACCAGAATGTACAAGCAGTGATTTCAGCTGCCTGAAAAGCAATCCTCCAAAACCCAAGCCTCCTTTACAGATTCAAATAAAGGAAGGTGGTGACTGGCTGGACTGGTCAATAATATCCGGAGCTTTTCACTGTAAGGTCACTGATGAGAACTCTGTTCAGGTCAGCGGTGATAGGAAGTCATGACTCCACAAAGGCATCAGGCCACTAAGGGATGGTATCTGCTGGTCGCTCCATAACAGGCTCCAGGGCCCCTCCTGACACCCACCAACACCTCTATAGACAGCGCCTAGGAGGGGTCCTGGGTCACCGAGGCTTCTCTGGGAGCTGCTCCTTCCCGCTCCCATCTCTTCAGCACTTTTACCTTTCCACTGGCCACAGCACCCTGGTCTAAAGGAGACATCGGCCCTGGCAAGTGTGGCTCAGATGGTTGGAGTGTTGCCCCATAAACCAAAGGGTTGTGGGTTCGATTCCCGTCAAAGCACATGCCTGGGTTGTGGGTTTGGTCCCCATCAGCATGTGTGCTAGAGACAACCCATCGATGTTTCTCTCTCTCCCTTCCCCTCACTCTAAAATCAATAAGCATGTCCTCGGGTGAGGATTGATAAATAAACAAATAACATCAAAACTGCATGGAGCCAGTCCTTTGCTGAAGTTTTAGAAGTTTAAGTAAAGGGCTGTGAGGAGTAAGGAACCTCTCTCCCAGTCCGAGGCTGCACCCAAGCACATGAATACACAGGACATGCTGAGGGCGTGTTCCGCCACGTGAATGCAGCAGAACTGGCCCCTGGCAGAGCCAGCGAAGGGAGAGTCAGGGAGAGCAGCTGAGCGCCGGGCCCTCTTCCAGGCTCTTTGGAGCGCGGACTAAAAGAGAACAGCCTCCCTCCAACAGATCCCTTTAACCCGGCGAGCATCAGAGGCTGTTACTTGTAGCCAAGAAAACTCCTATATAGACTTCTTTGTCTCCAAACAGTATGTCTCTCAAGAGAGAACCAAGCAGGTTTAATGGGGAAAGAGGATCCTCTGCTTCTAATGATCAATATTTTACATACCGTATTTGCCCTCTATCTGAAATAAAAATGTGTTAGCCACACCGCATAAATGCAGACAGTTCTTCTACCTTTAGTAATAAGTGTAACTCTGAACAGTGTGTCTTCAATTTTCTTTTCTTCAGTCAGATAAATGTGATGCTACCTCTATTAACCCAGAAGATACATACCAATGGCATTAGGTTGCTAGAAATTTGTAAGCAATAAAACCAGGAATGTGAAGGTCTGAGATGCTCAGCTGAGGTCTGGGAAGACCTTGCCCACTCTTGAAGATTGGGCCCTGCGATCCTGAGTGTGGCCCACTGCTGACATTCCCACGCCCAACCCGGAGGGGGTATAGGGGTGTGGGGCGGTGTGGTACGGCCTGCCCACATGGAGTCTGTATCCAGGATAGTGTTTCCATCAAAGACAGCAAGGACAGGGCTCCCTCCCGCCCCCAACACTTGCCAAACTAGACATGGCAAGAAGCTATGTCTCTGGAGTATCTACAATGGAAGTACTGGAATTGTCCCACATTTTCTACCCCAGGCTGCCTGGTCCCCCATCACTCAACAGGATTCTGGGCCACTTTTTGTGGCTGTCAGTCAATGTCTGCTGGGAAAGTAAAGACTAATTTAAATTTTTAACAAGCCCAGCAATTAGAAAGGCCAATCTGCCGCAAAGAGCATCATGTTACACATTTGAAATCGCAACCCAAATAGTTCAGATTCTGCCCTATGTCGGAATATACATTTATATTTATGACAGGTAAACTGAAAGTTCTATTCCTCATTTATTTATCTTGGTTTTCAAGAGTATGACTAAACCACAAGTGACTGCAGTCAGAAGACAGGGATGACCTAGGAAAGAAAAAAAGAGGCTGCCCAGATCTGTACTGAGAAACCCTGACCCCAGGAGAGAGAGGAGGTCAAGGGCAGAGAAAGTGACTTTATTAGTGCAGGCCAAAGGCCTCATTTTTCAAGATAAATGCTAATTTCAACGGACACATTTAAGTAGGCTCCAGGAGCACACACTGCACACATTTTCCAACTAAAGATAGAAACTATGCTTAAAAAGCTAATTTGGTATTTTTAGAAGTTTGGGTTTCTTTGATCTGGCCAAAAGAGGCTTAAAATTCAGCTCCCAACTATTTTAGTCTCCACTTTACAACTTTGAAATAACTGGTACATCTTAAGTTCCTCTAAACCACTGACAGCGTATGAATCTATAAGCCCACATGTTGGAAAAGCTGAAAATTCATACTAACTTGACATCAGAGTTTTCTTTATTGTGAGGATCCACATTTTGTAAAAATGGAGGTGAAATTTCAAAAAGTGTGACTTTTGCGGGTAACCGATTTTGGCCTCCCTAACCTAAACATAAGCTTTCCCTCTTTAAGGCTCAGGGAAATCTGGGTACCTCCATAACTAAGTCTAGGTGGTCTAATGTTCTTAGGGTGACGACAGACTCACTTTTGGGTGCTCACTATAACATGCAGGCTCTGTCTCCATGAATTCTCAGTATCAGCCCTTTAGGGGACCTGGCCAGCGCTCGTTACCAGTGAGGAAAGGGGGGCTCAGGGAGGCCCAAGGCTACACAGCTAATGGGTTGCAGAGCTGGGGCCGGCCTCGGGGGTCTGCTGCTCCTCAGCCCATAGCCTCCCTCCCCTGACGCCCCTCTGCCTCCCACTTGGGCAGTAGGAACATCCTGGAAAGGGGTGAAGGGGTCTGGACCCGTCCTGTGCCCTAGCGCCCACATGCCCTGGGTTTGGAGCCCCTTTAAAAGCAGCCTTGAGCCTGGACGGGGTTGATGAGGAAATGCACTTGGGCCACGGTGTTGGACTCTTGAGCCTCACATTTAAATATCCATTTGATATGGGAATTCCCTACCATTTAATTGTTATGTTAAGATAGAGGGGGAAAATGGATAAAACCCTAAAGGCATTACAATTGCTTCAAGTAACACTGAATCTTCAAACTGCATTAGCCCCAGGATTAGTGGGCTTCCTGGGCCTATTGCCTCTTTTTACAGAGAAGAAAACAGGTCCGGAGAGAGGAAATGACTTGTCTAGGACAAATTCTGATTATTTGTTTCTGGGGACCCTTCACATATCTTTCCAGAAAGGGTGGTACACATATCATCCCCTCATAGGGTGCAGATCATTTCAAGGATGTGGTTTAATTGAACAATTCAGCTAATAGAATGTGTGTTTGTGGTTTTACCAACGACAGACGCAAACCCCAGCTAAGCAAGTGGCGTTTATTTCTTTAAAGTAGTTGCAGACCATTATGTGCACAAGAATTTGTGTTCAATGAACATTACACCTACGAGCTTTTAAAAGCTTCTAAAACCTGCAGTTTTGAATCTTTCCCACTGGAGACAGAATCCGAATTGTCAGCTACTATCAGGTCTAGTGTGGTGTTTCAGAAGCTGTTACAGCTTTATTAGCCTCTGAAAAAGACACTTAGCTAAGTCGCAAATGTGTTAAATGAAAAAAGATTCCAAATAGTCCCTTTCCGAAGGCAGCTGAGACCCAAGTCATGGACGGGGCTGGGTGCTGATGCTGGGACGGTCTCATCAAGTCCCTCTCAAACCGGCAGAAATGTTCTACAAATGTTTTACAGATTAAATGTCCAAAAAATGGTCCGCGTCCTTGTCCTTCTGTAGGGAAGCCCCTCTGCCTGCCCGTCTGGCCCATCCTCCAGCATTACCCTCACAGATCTGCTTGCCCCAGGGGATCATGCTGACAGCGACTGTGTGACCTGGTCAGAGGGGAGCTTTGTAGGATTACAGTTAAAACAGGCAGAGAGCAGTGACTGGCGGGTAATGAGCCCCTGGAGGGCACAGGTTAACCTGGGCAGCCACAAAGAGCCACCCTTCTCACCCTTGTCTCAGAGGGGACTTCAGAACAAAGGTGCCGTGGCACATGGCAGCACCTGGGGCCCCAGAGAAATGACATGGCGGGGAGCTGCCAGCCAGGCCCTGTCGGTTACCAGCCGCGTGATGTCAGGCAAGTCCTCCTTCACTGCTCCTCAGGTCCACCACCCACGTCTGCACTGTGGCCAGAGTGGCCTTTCCAGAGGACAAACTGAATCGTGCCGCCACCACGCATGACGGAGAAACCAGGTCCTGACACTGAGGCCCTGTCACTGAGCACACACAGTCTCTGGTCAATGTGGATGCTCCGGACAAATGGTGCGAGAAACGGCAGATGGATAGATACAGGGCAATCGTGACAACCGTTAGGATGGCTCTCAGGGCTGAAGCACCCAGACACCCAAGTACGGGCAGTCCTCCCCTTTCATGCCTCCTCCTCCTCCTCACTCCAGTTTCTTCTGAAGACACAGACTGTGCCACCAAGAGACGGGCCCTCCTGACCTGCACAACCATCCCACAAAACACCTCCCTGCTCCTCGACAACCCTGCACACTCACTCACCCCAGCCTGCCTTCTCGCTCGCCCTCTCTTCCTACTCTTGCTCCATAAATAATTTTTATAATGTAACATACATTTAATTTAACATACATTATTTCAGGTATTGTCCACACCCTGCAATGCAGAGCTGCTCACCATCCCCAAAAGACTGTTTCCCTTTCTATGGAACGCCCCCCACTTTTAAATGCTCCCAACCAATGGCACAAAGGGAACAAGGGTAAGATAGCCCCAAAGCACAGAAAGTAAGCTTATCCTCTAAGAATAAAACTGTGAATATGAGTGAGAGTAGTCATTAACGAGATGTAATTTAGGCCATAATCGGAGAATGTGTGGCTGAAAACTTGCAGAGGAAACTGAAAAGTCCAACTTTTAGCCTCTGAGGCACAGCGGGCACTGAGCTGACCTCACTGGGCTCTGGGGGCAGGTGCTGGCAGACAGAAGGCACAGCAGGTCTTCCGGTCCTGGCCAGGGTGGTGGGCACTGCAGGGAGGTGATCTGGCCCCCAATAATCCCAGCTCCGGGCCCCGAGCCACTGAGTTCCTCGGGCCCCCTCACAGCCGGCTGGCCCTGGGTTGATTTCCCTCAGACCCACCTGGGAGGAGGGACGGCCAGCCTGGAGGAGGCGAGGGAAGGACAGGCTGCTGACAAAGGCACTGAGCCAACGGGCTGTGAGTGAGGCTCTTGTGTGAGTCTCGGTGGCCTTAATCTATTCCTGAGGGACCTGTTGGTTCTAAATCAGGGAGAGAAAATGTGTTTCCTGGGCAATGTCTTCGGATAACGGCCCCACAGACACCCCCTAACTGGAGCATCGCCACAGGGCCAGCTCACCCTGAAGGTGTAACTCAGACATTGTCTTCTCAGATCTTCTTGTGGAATTAACCTTTCATTTTGGAGTTTCAATACTATTCCATTGCTCAGTACATTGTAATGGCATGTATTTGTACTATAATATACTATATTTTTAAAAAAACACGTCTGTTTTCATACCTGCCCCCTACCCAGCACTGTAGGTGCTGCAAGAACAGTGAGTGATTCTGGACCCAGAGAACCTGGTGTCTGGCATGGAAAATCATCAGTGACCACGAGAGACAGACTACACTCAGAGGTGCTTCCTGGGCTCCTGGCTTCTCTCTGAATCTCAGTGGCAAGCAGTGCATCTTCCCTGCACATCCTCACAGCTTCCTCTGCTTGCCTGGGAGCCCTGCTAATGTTACATCAAGCCTCTACCACATTAGCAGCCAATGTTGGCAACCAGTGGAGTGAGCCTTACCTGGCTCACTCCATGCAATACTCTGTTCTAAACGCTTTACCTGCACTGACCCACTGAAAGCACACAACGACATCTTAGCCACCCTACTTTCAGCTGAGGCACTGAGGCACAGCGACTTGCTCAGATCACAGTGCAGCGGAAGTGCAGGAGCCGGTGCAGACTGAGTTGAGCTGGCTCCCTGTGCAACGACAGAGAAGCACCGATGCCCTCGGAGTGCCGGGCCTGCGCCCTCGCCAATGCCCAGAACGTCCCACTGAAACCAGGTGCCACCAGCTCTTCCTCACAGACAGTCCCGTGTTCACAGCCTCAAAATGACATTTTGGTAAAGGAGGATCCCAATGTTTGGAACATGTTAAAAGCTGGAAGAATCACCTTATATCTTCACTGCTTAAGGAATACAGAGGTATTCTCTCTCCAGAGCGGTGAGACCACTGATACTTCAAAACTCTGAGACAGCTTCCAACATCACTAAATATCTAATATTGATTCTGTCTCAACAGATCTGCTTTAGGTAACAATTGTGACACAACAGTTACGCTCTTTGTGGATTCCATATATAACAGATAGCTCCTCAGGGCGCACTGTGCAATCACTGTGGACACACCGCCGATGCCCGTTTTCATGAATTTGGAACATGATTTGATGATTTCAGGCTGCTATGGAGGTTTGGTGGATGTCACAGCTCCGCTTCTTGGGACATTGTTTGGTGAGAAAGCTGAGGCAAGAACGCAACCCCAACAACACGCTGCTGTTGGAGGAGGGGCCGGTCCCTCGGGCCGGCTCTGCCATTTCTGAGAATGCACAGTGGCAACAGCACCGGAAGGACTTTTCTGTTTGGCTGGAAAGAGGTTCATTGTTGTCGGGTGCTCTACGAGTTAGGCTTGCACAGAACAAAAAGCGACGGGGCTCTGTTGAAATCTACCGCCACTGTTAAACCCCGCCCTCTCCACACACACACTGGGAAGGGAAAGACCCCCTTCTCCTGTGATTTGAGATTTGGTAACAATTAGACGAGAAGCCTGCTTCACAAGCCCTCCTATTTCATTACTAGGCTTATAGCAGGAAAGGGATCTCCTCCTCTGCTCCGGTCCAAACAAAGCCGTCCTCACACAAGGCCTGGAACCAGACAGGGTGGGCTGATGCAGCCCCCTCCAACTCTGACCCGACAGCGTTCCACTGACGGGAGGCGGACTGAAAGCACTGAGACTGGCATGCTGGGTGCTGGGTCTGAGCAAGGCCGCCGCAGCAGCCTGAACCAGCATTTCCACAGTGTCTGCGAAGGCACAGTTTCTAGGATCAGGTGGCCATGTTTGTGATCAAGAGTATAACAGCAAAAGAGAACGGGAAACACTAAGTAAAACAGAGGCAGCTTTCTCTTTTTTTGACTTCTTCAAACCTGGATGTGTCCCGTACCTTGGCCAGCCCTGAGCCAACACTGGCAATAACCATGCGCCAGCTGTTCTGGGCACTTTATTTATATTAACTCATCTAATTCTCATAATAACCTGATGAAGCGCTGTCTTTACAGTTGAGATGGCTGAGACGTGGGGAGGGTAAGTGGCTTGCCGAAGGTCACACAGGCAGTACGGGGACCAGAACCCACACCTAGACAGTCTGGCGCCCCACGCGCGCTCTTTCACTGCGTCTGCACAGCCGTGGGTGCCCAGGGAACATGTGCCGAGTGGGAGGAAGGAGCACAGAGTGAAGGAGTAGCACAATCCTGGACATGAAACTTGGGGGAATTCGGTTTTTCATGAAGTCAACTGCTCTCTCTCCCCCAGGAACAGCCTCCGCAGCTCGTGCTCTTTGCAGCGGGCTTCAGGAAGTGGCCCCTCAAGCTCATTTGTTCAGTGCAATGAAAAGAGTGCAGGCCCTGGTCCCTGCTCACCGCGCCTGGAGCCGACTGCCAGCCCTATCATTTCACGATATGTCTTTGAGCTTCAGGTACTCTGTATGTGAAATAAGAACAAAAACAGCCAGCCTGGGTCACGGGGCTGCTGAGGCAAAGGGCCTGTCAAAATACTGGCCTGTGCTAACTGGTAATAAATAACTCGTAGCCTTACTATGGTTATTATGCCATTTCAGATGGGGACATCAGCAGGTTAGTGACGGATGGGACTAGGCACAGGGCCGCTGCTCCATCCTGACCCCTGCCTCTCCTTCCCTCGTGCAATGCCGTCCTGCTTCTACTTTCCACCCCGTGAACAGCAGCAATAACCTCTGAAGAGTGGGGAAGAGGTGAGGGGAAAGAACTAAGGTCAACCCCTGGATCCCGGGGTGAAACACCAGGCCCGCAGGAGTGGGTGCGGGGCAAGATCTCTGCCTCGTTTACCATCACCATACCAGCACCCCAGATCAGGGGCCAGTTGTGGGTAGGCAATGAACAGGCAAATAAACCAACAGGATCCCCTCCCAATTAGCAGCAAAACACCGGTTTCAGGGAAGACCGGCTATGCAAACACAGTGAGGACAGCATGCTTTCTGGCACTCATGGCACTCAAAATTAGTGGCCGGAGTGAGGGCGATATGAGAAGTTCTCCTGCAAGGTTGTGGAGAGAGTGGCGGGTAGTGCAGAGCCGGCATCAACAGGCAGAACCAGGAGGTGTACGTGACACGAGCAAAGGCAGGGGCGGGAGTCCTAGAAGGGGCTGAATCACGAGACCTCGAATGCAAAAGGAGAGGCAAAAATTACACCTCTACCTTAATAGTAAGTGCTTCAGGCCAAATGAAAATCCAAGATTGATAAATATGGTATCTGTAATAAAAGAAAGGAGTCCAGGATTATGAAAGCACTGGAGAAATCTACTTCTCCCAGAAAAGAATATTCAGCACACTTCTACCATCTTCTGATGCACGATAAGGGCACACAGAAATACATCCATTTATATATGCCTGCGAACCAGATTCCACAGCACCCACGGGCAAAACAGAAGATGAAAAACAATTCATTATCTCTGGTCTCTACGGGCTGCTGAAAACATGCGCTAAGTAGAAATGTTAGATTAATACACAATAACTTTAGCTGAAATCAAGATCAAATTTCATTATCCAAAAAATTTAAATAGCAGATCCCAAAAGGGCAGAGTAATTCGAGAATCTGCTTGGGGACATTCAGTTTTGTGCCTACCGTTCGTGTGGCCAGATTCACATTTTCACTGCCAGACAAAAAATGGTATTTAAAGAAAGATAAACACAGGAGAATATCAAAAGATAAAATCAATACATATGTCCTTTCAGTTAGTTCCTCAGACATCTAATTCCTACCGGCATTTTTTTTTTTTTTTGAGGAGGAAACTGCTGTCGTTACTGTTAATTAACTTATTTTCTGGTTACAGAAGTAATGTATGCCATGGTAATGTATGTTTGAAGCATAGAAAAGCATAATAAAGAAGAAAAATTACTCCAAGTCCCACCTTCTAAGGCACAGGCACACACCAGAGACACTGTGGGCCCACTTCCAGCCTGTCTCAGTTAAGCGAGTCCTAATCTTTTTGCTGGTGGAGGGTGTCCCCTTCAATTTGTAAAAAATGCAGCATCTGTGACGTGAAATAGAGTGAAGCACAATAAAATGAGGTATACCTGTACTCACTTACTATTTTGGGGTAGTTCCTTCCAGTATTTTTTCTGTTTCTTTTATAACTGTAGTAACTCTCTCTATACACTTCCTAAGAGCTGGGTGTTCTGTTTAAGTCTGCCCAGACGCTGCCAACTCTGTCTGCCGTCATCAGTGACTGCTTCTGCTGCTTCTCAAATATGCTCCTTTGGTTGTTCTTATACTAATCAATATCATGACTGAATGAACAAATGACCAAACAAACAGATAATATTGTGCACTGCGAATCTCCGTGGAGCTATCTACAGTGTGCGGTGCTTCCCAAAGGGTGTGGGCAAATTATATTTTAACATAAGAATGAAAATAACAATAATAATATTTATTGCTAGCTTAGAGTTTGGGAAGCATTTTCCTATGTATTAAGCTCCTTCAACCCTCCCAGCAACCTTGTACAGAAGTTCTTTCTACGTGTAGTTACAGACAGAAAACCAAAGATGAGAGGTTGAACGATTTTCCTGTGATTGCACTGCAGGAAGTGACACAGGTCACAGTAGGTGGGACCTGTCTCCAGGTTCGTGGTTCCCAAATCGACACCACTCTCCTGAGGGCCGGCCTATTTACTGGGCAGCTTCGCTTGGAGGTATCTCGGAGTGATCTCACTAGTACCTCAATATCACTGCAGATCTCCATCTATTTATCTATCTCATATCCCACTAGCATTTCAAACTCTCTGAACATCAATTTCATTCTTGACAGTACCCCAAACTAATCCCTCTGGGCCCTCACTTAACAGCGCCACCCCCAGTAGCTCCAGACAGAAAGCTCCTGCCCCTCCCTCACTCCTACATCTAGCCATCCCCAAGGCTCCCTCCCCATTAAGAGAAAAGGCCTTGGCCGAGCTCGCCCTTCTTACCATAGGGCACAGCAACCGGCAAAGAGACCTTTAATGGACAGTGGGAGAAAGGGAGGAATACTCTTAACTCCACACGCTTTACTTTGTTAAAACAATGCACTGCCTTGCAACAGAATGAAAGTTGTGGCAAATGTGCAGGAAAAAAATCTTCCATCTCACTGAATTTGCTTTGCAAGATGAGGTTCTTAAAAACAGCAAATAAAAAAGTGCACGTTAAGGGTTCATTGAGAATTTTATCTAAAACCAGGACTTCTGTAGCTTTCCTTAGTAAGAACCAGAATCTCACAATTAATCATCCAATTAATTTTCAATTCTCCTTTACAAAACGAATCTCATTAGTGAAACCTGGAATGGGGCGAGACAAACACAATGAACTCGCCATCAGCTTGAAAGAGAGTGAATGATGCACTTGAAAAGAGCATTAGGATGAAACGTGATCAGTAACTGTGGTCTACGGCGGGAGGAGCATCTAGCTGAGGCAGTCATAACCAGGCGGGCGGCCATAAAACGTCCTCGAAAATTCATTTTAAGGGACCATGCTATTATAAAGCAACTGTGCCAATTTACGGCGTCTTGATGGCATTCAAGTCTTATTAAAACAGCAAACCTATTCTCTTAAAAAGAACAATGGTATTCTGAAAAGCACTGCAAAATTAATCTGGTTATTGCCCTATAAAGAGTCAAGCATGTAACTATGCTTTAAAGGGTCCGCAGGTTGTGCCATGTTCAAACAGAGAACACGTACCCGATGGAATCCGCAACGGAGCGTTTCCCATTAATTAGGCAATGACAACAGCAGCCTCCCCGAATCAGGCAGGAACAAACAGGAAAAAAAAAGAATATACTTCTTGTGAGGGGAAAAAATACATGCACACAAAGAAATTAAAGGCAATGCACTCCACCCTCAATATAATCAGTTTCAACAGAAATAATTAGAGATCTTACTTGGGCTTCCATGGTTTCTTCACCCTGCCCTAAAAAGCAGAAAGAACCTTCTGATGGCCCCTGGGGAGGCGGAACCGCCCGGCCTCCGAGCCCGCTGGTCTTGCCAAACAGTGAATGACTGGAAGAGCAAGGTGGCTCAGGAGAACAGAAGAATCTTCTTAGACAGGATGGGGTACAGAGAGTGCCAGAGAAGCCCCACTGAGAGTTAAAGAGAGTAGGGGGGTGGAGGGAACAGTATCGCAACTCAGAAACGGAGAGAGCCCTGTCATAGCCATGCTCGCTCCCCCGTCACACACACAGCCCAGGTCGAGTGAATGCTCTGGAAAAGAGTCTGTTTTTCCTTAAAATGAAGGCGTTTTATTTTATGATGGAAAGAGGCCCCACTTAAAACCGCAGTGCTGCCCTAGGCACCCTCTGGTCCTGCTCTCACTGAACCAAGCTCTCTAGAGTCTCCAGTCTCCTAAATGCTCTCAAATCTTGCTGTGGCCTCAGGAGGGCCTTCGGCTGGCTCTCCTGCAAGCTCCCACTCCTCAACGCTGGCCCAGTTCACACACCTCCCAGAGCCCCCCAGGGCTTGGCGCACACACCCTAACTTACAGAGCACCTACCAGACTTCAGTGCCCACCCCCACCTCCAAATCAGAGGCTCCTGGAGGAGCAGGACTATTTTTACCCACCGGGACACTCCTCCTCACCCTTCACGAGGAGTCTGGCACATGGCTGGGACTTCACTAATCACAACAATAGCAGGAGTAATAATAGCAGATGTTCCAGACACATGCCCCAGCCAGGGGCTCACATCCCTTGTCTCATTTAATTGGGGGAGGTCAGATGCCCCCAGCTTTATGGGTGGGGACACTGAGCTTTAGAAAGGCTGGACTCCTTGCCTGGGGACAACAGCACGTAAAGGACAGGCTAGGATTCCTGTCTGTTGGATGCCACCTCTGTTTCCCCACTTAGACATGCCTGGTGAATAGATTAATAAATACCAGAGCCTTTCAAAAAGACTCTTTTCTCTTGCAAAGTTGAACATCTTAGTTACTAAAATTTGGAAAATTTCATGGGAAAGCATAGCAAAGTAGCAGAAACTATTTTAAATGAAACAATCTCACAATATCCAGAAATGATCCCTGCTTGACCTAGAATTATTTCCTTCTAGTCTTTTTTCTGTAGGCTTACACGCACCAATTCGTGTGTGCGTGTGACAGTATTTGCACGTGTTGTGCTGTATGTGCAAATATTCATGTTGCGTTTTTTTTTTAAACATTCATCACACAAAGTTCTGAGGAAAAAGTTTATTCCTTTTGATGACCCATTTGATTGCTAAAACTAATTCACTTCACCATCAAGTCATGAACTATCTATTCTTTCATGAGTCAGATTACAATTCTGCATGTCTAGTGTCATAGCTGATAAGTTAGCTGGTGATAAATATAACCAGTATCTGCAAAAGGCTGCTCCCAACACAGAAATGGAAATGACCTAATCCTGGCACCATTGAGGGCACAATGTGACGGAGGCACTGCTAGTCTCATGTCCAATGTGACTGTGTACGTTTCATCCCTCTGTACCATATGGACAGACGGCGGTACTGATTTTCTCCACTCCAAAGCTGCTCTCTTTTCCTTTCAACTTTAGAAACAAGGCTTGGCAAATATTAGATTGTTTTGTGGGAGAGGACACAAGTCGTGACTCTTACCTCTGTCTCACAGTGGCCTTCCGTGGGCAGCTGCAGATCCCCGAGCCCCAGCCTTGGGCCTGTATTCTTGCTACATTCCCTCATTTGACTTCTGCTAAGTGGGAACAGCCTTTGGCCTGTCCCCCAGGCCAACACAGCTCTCAGCAGCATGGCAAGAGGGGCCTGGCAACTGGGCCAGCAGGAAGGATGCAGTCTTGGGACTTCTGAACTGACCCAGGAAGGACCAAACCTAGGACAAACCAGGCTGTGGAGGGTGGGTGGATCGAGGGTTAAGCACACTGGCCGTGGGAGCAGACCGACCAGGGTCAGATCCCAGCTCTGCTGGTCACCGGCTGAGTGGCACAGGCAAGCCCTTCAGTTTCTTCATCTGTGAAATAGGCATTATGCCTACCTTGTGGGGAGTTGTAAGAACTACATAATATAAAAATCT
>PVKM010015508.1:0-27818 GCA_004027735.1 Carollia perspicillata
TATCATATACTTTATAGAATATTTAGTGCATAAATACTTGCACCTATTTGTGCTTTCATAGAAATTTTACATTTTTTTTCCCTTTCTTAGGACAAAGTTAAACTATAACCCTCCAAAAGATGATGGATCAACCTATAAGATTGAACTTGAAGGGATATCGGTAATGGTTATGAGAGAGATCCTGGATTACATCTTCAGTGGGCAGGTATGATGAGACACAAAGGAAGGAAGACTAAGTAAAGGCTTCTCAAGCTCAGGGTGAGGGTCTCCTTTCATCCATTCTCTGACCACGTAACGGCACTTCATCTTCATCATCTGTCACCGTGTGCTTGACGAGTGTCTCCTGCTGCTGACGGCACCCAGTGTGTTCTTCCAGGGCTCCGCCCTTAACGGGAAGGCAGACTAAGTAATCTGACCCCGTGCCAGTTTTTTATTTTACCATTCTGAGTTCCCTCTTCCAGCCTGAGTCACAAAGAACGCAAAGTGCCCTCTTCACTGCTGTCTTTTTGTTTTTCCATCTTAATTCCAAGTTTACTTTTTACCCATTCTGTTCAGGAGCTCTTCCTGTCCCCATAACATGGAGATGGGAGCTTCCTCGGGCAGAGGGGATTCCTTTGCAGAAATAAAGAGTCCTAGCCTCGTACAAATGACAGGCACCTGCGTTGCAGTTACGGTGCCTGGTTCTGTCACTCAGCAGGACCAGCACCCATGAGCCACCCCCCATTCTTTCTGATTTCCCTCTATCCCCTCTGCCCACTTACGTTTCTGGGGATTTAATGAAACCTGGGGAGGAAAGCGACAAGTGATCAGACTTCATTCTTATTCTTTGCCTCCTCCACCCGGCCCCCAACTGCTATTAATAGCATGAGGACTGTAAGAAAAATCTTATGTGTGAACCAGGGTGTGCAGCGGGAAGAAGTTAGTGAGAACATGTTTTACCTCTGCTCTTTTTGAGACCTTGTTTCTTACTCTCTCCTTTATCCCTGCTTCATCTAGTGTTACCTTTTCTTTCTGTGAAGGCTGCGTGTGCTACATGTTTCTAAGTGTTCCGAGTGGGCTGCTTACTTTAACCAAATATATTCAGTCTGTCTAGAGTCAAACTTGGTGACTGTCGTCCTTTCTGAAGTGTTTGGTTAAGTTTCATGGTGTTATCTCCTTTTCTCTAAACACTAGGTGGTGGGTGTATGGATGTAAGGTTAATGTTGTATGGTTGTTAAAAAATAAGTGAATTTAAATTAATTTCAGGGCACTCTGTAAGTACTGGAGATGCCTCATAGCACCGCAAAGCCAGGCTTAGGACCAGCCACTTACCTGGCTTCTAAAATCGACTCCGCAGCAGTTATCACAAGTTATGAACCAATAAGAACTTATTCGTGTTAAGGCTTAGATTTGAAACTTGAAACCTTATTTATAGATTTTGTTCCTAGTTTAGATTAATTGTGGTTTTAAAATCATAGTTGCAGGGTAAGTTATAACAAACTCCTGAATTGGCAGTTTAGTTTTATTGAGATGGAATGCAGTGTGTGTGGTTTTTGTTTTTGTTTTTGTTTTGTTTTTGTTTGCATGCCTACATTTGGATAGTCTGCAGCTGTCCGCTGTCTTGTGGCTGAATTTCGTATGATATGTAAAGGGGCAATTTCTGCAAACTTGTCGTTTACGTCGTGCACCTCCTTCTACTTTTGTTGCTCATTTCCCAAGGTGACTGTATCTCTGGGACACGGTGAGTAAACGTAGTAGCATCTTCCTTGCTGCACTCTGAAACCCCTCCGTCACATTCCCAAGTGGAGGACGCGACCGTTCCCGGAGACTGTGGGCTGCTGGTGGGCCTGGCCATGTTTCAGAGGCCTGTTTCCTCACACCCCTCCCTGTTGGAAGGAACAGCTGTCAAGTGGGTGGGGGAGGAAGAATCAGTCAGAAAACGGAAGAAAATTAAGGAAAAGTAAATGTTCAAAGTGATTTTTTAAACCTTATATCAGGGAGTCCTTCCAGAAAGTAGCTCTGGAACCAAACCGTGTCTGTCGCACCGTGCCGCGTGTGGTGTGTGGCGGCCAGGTGAGGTTTCGGAGGCGGTGAGGATCCCCTTTCTTCAAGGGGCTTGCGTTCCGTTTGGCGTTCCTTTTGGCAAAGGAGTGAACTTAATGTAGTGGAGGTAAGGTTGTCCACAGTTCTGGTGCTAGCATTTAAAGAAATCACCTTCAGTTCATCATAGAATACAGAACTTTCCATTTCCTGAGCATTTCAATCATTTAAGGTTTTTCTCTAAATTAAGTGTAGAAGTGGGCAGCTGGACAGTTCACCTTGAAGAGTTGTTGGTAGTTAACGTTGGTAAAGCAAGGGTCGCAGTGGGAAAAGTTCGCCAGCCACATGTTGCTTTTCTTGTTCAGAGGATCCTTGGGACCCTCAAATTCTTCTTGGAAGAAAGTACTATGTGAAAGCATATGAAATTACCATTCTGTGTTCATCTTTGACCTATGAAAAGGGAGCTTTCATGTGGTTCAGCCGAATAGATTCGTGGTTTGGGTTTTAAATATACACATTGAAGTATAAAGTATTTATGATATTCTTACAGATCCGGCTAAACGAAGATACCATCCAGGATGTTGTACAGGCAGCGGACCTGCTCCTGCTGACGGATCTCAAAACTCTGTGCTGCGAGTTTTTAGAAGGCTGCATCGCGGCCGAGAACTGCATCGGGATCCGTGACTTTGCACTTCATTACTGCCTGCACCACGTCCATTACCTTGCAACGGAGTACCTGGAGACTCACTTCCGAGATGTCAGCAGCACAGAAGAATTCCTAGAACTGAGTCCTCAGAAGCTCAAAGAAGTGATTTCTCTTGAGAAGTTAAACGTTGGCAATGAAAGATACGTATTCGAGGCAGTAATTCGATGGATAGCACATGATACAGAAATAAGAAAGGTACCTATAGTTTATAACATGGTCTGTCTTTGCCTTTTCACTGGATTTAGCTGTTTTTAATCCAGCGATCACTGTCTTCTCTTTCTCCTTCAACATGAAACACTTGCAAAGTTATGGTCGAAAAGATATCTGTAGCCCTGATCAATGTGGTTCAGTTTGTTGGGCGTCATCGCACAAGGTGCAAGGTCACCAGTTCCATTCCCGGTCAGGGCTCATGCCTGAGTTGCAAGCCAGTCACTGGTTGGGCCTGTGAGAGGCAACGGGTTGATGTTTCTCTCACACTTCGATATTTCTCTCCCTCTTTCTCCCTCCCTTCCCTTCTCTCTAAAAATAAGTGAATAAAATCTTAAAATAAATAAATAGAAGGTATCTGTGAAACACCTTCCCATAGGATCCCTGAAGTAGTTGGTATTTCAGACTAGTCTGCAAAAGCCCATAATATAGCAGTTACAGTAATTCAGTAGAGCAATGAAAATATGAATACTTATAAGGAACATAATATCCTTTGTATATTGTTTTTCGTGGGAAGATGCATTTCAAGCTTAAGCTGGACGTCATAGAAATGTAGTGTCCCCGTTCTCACCTGTCATCCATCCCTCCTCCGTCCTTGCGCTAATGCCTAGAGCAGCTCTGAGGGAGGCGGCAGGGGAGGGCTGGGGGTGCAGGCTCTCCCTGCAGTGAAATGGGACAGTTTTTCATCCTTGTGGCTGCCTTCAAAGGGCTGAATGTAATTTCAACTCCTTAACAGTTAAGGAGTAGTTACATTTATACAGTCCTAAAATTATTTCAGCCCTTTGAAGTAAACCATGAGGCTGATGGGGCCCCTGGTGAAAATGAGTTTGACATCCCTGCTGTAGAATGTAAAGAAAACTGCTTGAAACTTTGCAGTGACACATCATATATAAATATGAAGTGATTTTTAAAAGAAGCTTTTTTTTTTAAAATCAAGGCTATGGGGAATAGAAAGGAAGGGGGCCAGTAAGCATATTTAAGCAGTACTGGTGCTTGTTACTTGCCTCTTGATAAGCTATGAACAATTTTAGTTTTCTGTGAGTTGGAAAGTGTATATTCTAAAAGCTGTGTGTTGCATTCTCCATCCCCCGACCCCTCCTTTCCACCCTCGTCTGCAGGTCCACATGAAGGATGTTATGTCCGCACTATGGGTTTCAGGGTTAGACTCCAGCTACTTACGGGAGCAGATGCTGAATGAACCGCTAGTGCGCGAAATTGTCAAAGAGTGCAGCAACATACCGCTGAGCCAGCCGCAGCAGGGAGAGGCCATGCTGGCCAGTTTCAAACCCCGGGGCTACTCGGAGTGCATCGTCACTGTTGGTGGAGAAGAAAGAGTGTAAGTGTGGCTGTGCGTTTGAAAAGTGGAATAAGGGAAGAGAGATTTCTATGTAAACAAGAATTCCTGTTTTTTGGTACCTAAAGAATACTAGCAGTAGACTTTTTTTAACAGTTTAGACATTTTTTAGGGTGGTAAAACTTGTCATGCTTGTTATAGCAGAACTACATAAAACACATTCACTGCTAATCTATTTATCGTTTTAGTTCACGGAAACCAACAGCAGCAATGCGATGTATGTGCCCTCTTTATGACCCCAATAGGCAGCTTTGGATTGAACTGGCCCCTCTAAGCATGCCAAGAATTAACCACGGAGTGCTCTCAGCAGGTACTGTTTTGTGGTAAATTTTACTGAAACACAAGATCAAGTAAAGTGTAATCTCAGGGTCATGCAGAATGACTCAGCCTTTTAAAGAGATAGTCTTATTATCGCTCTATGCTGACATTTTCATTGTAGCTCTAGCTTTCAAGACTATGTAAGAAGGGTGTTTTCTATCCATCCTTCTTGTCCCCAAATCATAATACATAGCCATTTTTCAGACGTTAGTAGAGGAGCATTTTACTCGATGGCTAGCTGATGGAAGAGCAGAATTCAGTGACCCTGACCACCAGTGATCTGTGTGACCATCCCTGGAACACAGAACTTCTCTGAGTCACGATGGGCCCATCATCTTTGAAACTCAGTTGAAAATTACAGTATGTAACTGTCTAAAATAAAAGTGTGATGTAAAAGCAGGCATTTCAAATGAGAATTTAGAAAGTACTCCTTTAGCAATGGCTTAAAGTTATTTTACTACAGAAAGTAGGTTTTAGTCGACCTTTACAAATTTGAAAATAGCTCCATGTTCTTATTCAAGGAGATGATAGGAAAGCTCGTCCTCACTGCCTTACCGCTGTTGGCTGCCTTTCTCTTACCCTTGGACCTGCCTTTTGGGTTCACCCCACAAGCCCCATGTTACTGAATTCTAATTACTGGCAGCAGTCCTCCTGGAATCCCTGTTTTATAGTCCTGCATGCCCACTAACATCAAAAGGTGCAGGGATTAAGCAAGCAAACAAACAAAAAGCCCACAAACACAAACTCATGGACACAGATAACAGATTGGTGATTAAAGAGGGCAAAGGGGGTAGAGGGAGGTAGGAGAGGGTGTAGAGGGGATAAATGGTGATGGAGGGAGACTGGACTGAGGGTGGCGAACATACAGTACAATGTACAGATGATGTATGATAGAATTGTACACCTGAAGCTGTATAATTTTATCCACCAATGTCATTCCAATCAATTAAATAATAAAAACATTTAAAGCTATCCCACATCACACCATGTTATAGAAATGGCAAAATCTGCCCTGGCTGATGTGGCTCAGTGGATTGAGCACGGGCCTGTGAACCAAAGAGTCACTGGTTTGATTCCCAGTCAGGGCACACGCCTGGGTTGCAGGCCAGGTCCCCGGTGGGGAGTATGCAAGAGGCAACCACACACTGATGTTTCTCTTCCTCTCTTTCTCCCTCCCTTCTCTCTCTCTAAAAATGAAGAAATAAAATCTTTATTTAAAAAATGGGTAAATCTATACTACAGCGTAAAAATGGAATCATTTTCCAGGTGCCAGGATAATTGAAGTTATAGTAATAATAAACAACTGGATGGAGTGGTATAGCCAGTAGGATGTGGGGCTGGGTTAGGGAAATCATGACCCCTTTTCATGACCCCAATAGGCAGCTTTGGATTGAACTGGCCCCTCTAAGCATGCCAAGAATGAACCACGGAGTGCTCTCAGCAGGTACTGTTCTGTGGCGGATTTTACTGAGACACAAGATCGAGTACAGTATAACCTCAGGGCTGTGCAGAATGACTCAGCCTTTTCTAGTAGACCCCTGTTCTGCTATTTCAGCTTTCACTTCCTTAAGTTTTCTTCTAACATGTACACATATTCAGAATTTCCTCACATGCACACCTACCACAAAGGTTCCTATATCACTAATTTTCAAAGATTCCCACAGGGGTTGGCATTTCAGAAACGAAACCAGGAGGAGAGGAATTGTGTCCAGTTGTAGGGACTGAAGTTGTGAAGTGATTAATTCCTTTTTGCCCAGCCTGTTCTTCATTTCTTCTTTTCTTGTATTTTTTTAATTGATTGACTTCTTTTCCCTTCAGTCTTTCCATTTATACCAGTTTAGAAGTTATAGTCTTTATGTATATTCCTTCGAAGGTTTCCTTAGAAACTATAGCCTGTTATCAAAGTCTGAAGTTTACTGTACTTTTATACTGTGTTTTTCATATTTTCAAGTCTAGCAAAGTTAAAATACATGATTGTGTATAAACTTAATATTTACATATGTACATGTTTCATTAACCTATGTTTTATATAAGTATCTGTAGGTAGATAGTGTTTAGTGTTACCCACGTATTTACCACTTTCTTTGTTTTTCCGTCCTTGTTCCTCAGACCTTCCATACAGGATTATTTTTCCTTCATTCTGAAGTTCATCCCTTTGAATTTCCATTAATGTGGTTCTCTCCTAGCAAACTCTTCGGATTTATTTGCCTGAAAATGTCATTACTTTGCCTTCATTTTTAAAGGATAGTTTTGCTGGGTATAGAATTTTAGGTTGGTGTTTATTGTTTTTCAGCACATTGAAGGTATCTTCCACTGACTTTGGGCTTTTATTGTTAAGTCAGTTGTCAGTCTAAACATCTGCCGTTTCTCAGGACTGTGTTTAAGATTTTTTTATCTTTGTTTTCTGCTACTTCACTACAATGTGCTTAGGTGCACAGTTTATTTGAAATTTTACCACATTCAGGGGTTGTGGGCATCTTGACTCTGTGACATGACCTTTTATAAAATCTGGAAAATTCTTATTATGTCTTCAAAATATTGCTCCTGTTCTGTTCTGCTTTCTTTCTTTGCTTTTGGATGTCAGATTAAGTATGGCTAGATGTTTTTACTCCATTCTCTGCCTGCCTCCTACCTTCTCTTTCTTTTCTGTCTTTTTGCCACACCATATTGGCTCCATTATGATTTCTTTTTTTTAAAAGATTTTATTCACTTAATTTCAGAGAATGGAAGGGAGGGGGAAAGAGATGGAGAGAAACATCAACGTGTGGTTGCTTCTTGAATGCCCCCAAATGGGGGACGTGGCCTGCAACCCAGGCACGTGCCCCGACTGGGAATCGAACCAGCGACCCTTTGGTTCACAAGCCAGCACTCAGTCCACTGAGCCATACCAGCCAGGGCTGATTTCTTTTGATTTAGCTTCTATTTAATGAATTCTCTGTTTAACTACGATAGATCTGCCATTAAATCCATCTATTGGATGTTTAATTTTATGGGGTTTTTTAAATTTATTTTTATTTTTAAAGATTTTATTTATTATTAGAGAGAGAGGAAGAGGAGGAGAAAGAGAGGGAGAGAAACATCAATGTGTGGTTGCCTCTTGTACACCCCCTGCCCCCCCACCCCCCGCCACTGGGGACCTAGCCTGCAACCCAGGCATGTGCCCTTACTGGGAATCGAATCGAACCAACAACCCTTTGGTTCACAGGCCCGCACTCAACCCACTGAGCTACACCAACCAGGGCTGGTTTTTTCTTTTTTCTTTTTTTTTTTAATTTCTAGAAGTTCTCTTTAAATCTTTTTCAAATCTGGAAGTCTCTTCTATAGCCCCTTGTTTCCAAGAGCTATCTTCAAATTTGCCTTTTATTTCTTAAATGTAGAAAACATTGTTGTGTAAGTCTTTTTATTATTTCCAATATTTGAAATTTGAAATCTTTGCAAGACTCCTTTCTGTTGCTTGCTTCTGCTGGTTAGAAATTTGCAGAGGCTTTTCTGCCAGAAGACATACTTTCTATGGGCCTGGGGTTCAGATTTCTGTCCTTCACATCGCCTCAAAGCCATTAAAAGAAAGGTTGAACGGTTTCCCAGAACAGATGAACTCAGATAACCCAGAGCTGTTCGGAGACTGGAGTGGGTGGTGTCAGTCTTCCTTCTGTGTTGTGAGGTGGTGGGACTCCACTGAAACACCCTGGAGAAGTAAAGTGGCCACAGTAACTCACAGAGTTGGCTCTCTCACCAGGGGACAAATGGGATCTGATAAAGGTCTCGAATCCACTGTTATCAGAGAAGGTTTCTCCACATACTGGCTCTGCAGCTGCGACATTTGTATTTGACAGGAGACGGATACGGAGGACTTACGTTTCAACTTTCTTGTGTGTCTCCTTTGATTTTTGCAGAAGGATTTTTGTTTGTATTTGGGGGCCAAGATGAAAATAAGCAGACCCTGACCTCTGGAGAAAAGTACGACCCAGATGCAAATTCATGGACTGCATTGCCACCAATGAACGAGGTAAAACATTACTTTTTCGTTTGTTTGGCACATTCCTATTTTCCCTTTGACACTTTTGGTTGTTTGTTTTCCATTCGAGTATAAGAAAAGAACATGGCAGCCCTGCCAGGCTGTCCTGCGTGAGACGCTAGTGCTCGGCCACCCAGCTCTTCTCCCGGGGCCTCCCCGTCGCTCAGCCTGCCCTCGTGGGCTCGCAGACCTTCTCAGCGTGCTCCCGCATCAGGGCCTTCGCCGGATACCCATGTGGCGTGCTTCTGCTTCCCTCAGCGTTTGCCCGTGTAGCGCCTCGTCGGGGCAGCCTTCCCTCTGGCCTGGCCGCTCTCCCGCCTCCCCTCCCCTCCTTTCTTTCCCTTCATACCACGCAGGACCTTCTCACATAGTAGGGAGTTTTAAATTGGCTACCCAAACTCTTCAGACAGCAGGGGATATTACCTGTGCTGAGAACTCTGTCTTCGGTGCTAGAGCAGTGCTGGGCACACAGGGGATGCTAAGAAAAGACTGACAAACGAATGTGGAATGCCTCGGGCTTCTGTCATTGCCCATGGCCTTCGCAGAGCCTGTTCTCCCGCTGCCTGTCTGTCCCGTTGCTGTGGCTCTCGTCTTTCACGCATGAACTTGGAAACAGTTGTAGACCAAACACAGATAACCTTATGGAACCGAAAATGAATAGTTCTTGTCTTGTGAACTATTGTGGGTAAAGAGTACTGATTCTGCCCGTGAATTTACCGTTGCAGGTAACTCCCTTGTTTTGAGAAATTCCTAGACTTGAGTTTTCTGTCTTTTGTGATAGACGAGTGAGCTGCTTGGGAAAGCAGAAATATCTAACAGAGAGGGTTTTGAGCGTGGCACTTCTTTGCTGGAACTCTGGCATATAATGATATCTATTTGTATTAAATGCGTAAGTATCAGCTTTTGATATGATAGTCGATGTCTTTTCAGGGAAGACATAACTTTGGAATTGTGGAGATAGATGGAATGCTGTACATTTTAGGAGGAGAGGATGGTGACAAAGAGCTAATTTCCATGGAGTGTTACGATATTTATTCTAAAACCTGGACAAAGCAACCTGATTTGACCATGGTTAGAAAGGTGAGAGCTGTACCTTATGATTGCACACTGGATTTTAAAATTAATGTCCTCTCATTATCTACACACGCCTTTTAATACAACTGGTAGTGTTGAAAGAAGTGACGTCACAGAATTCTGCCTCTCGGCAGCTTGCAGTCGTTCCCCTCAGCCACTCACCCAGGTAGGAAACGGGGGGCCTGCACGTTTGCCCTGGGGGGCGTGCTGTGCTGCCCTGCTCTGTCCGAGGCCCACACTCGATGAACGTTTTGTGAGTGCAGTCAGCTGGGAAGCAACCACTCTCCTAAACCCGTGTGCTCAGTCGTCACGCAGGACGAGGAGACACATTAATTCATGGGTGAAGAACTGTCACTGCTTACTGGGTAGAGCGAAAAAACCAGTGGCCACGTTCACTCTGTAGAGTGTCGGCCCTGGTGCAGACAGGGCGTTCGTCGTCAAGCCAGGCTTCATCCAGCGCCGTGCGTACGTGCGCCTTCAGGTGCTGGGGCACACTCACAAAACGTTCTCTCGCTGCTCGTTCCCGTTAGCGAGGTTGTTTGGGCAGGCACTGAGTGACTTCTTGCCCCGTGGAATCTGAATCTTAGAATCTGCCAACAGTGGTAAAATGATGGAGACTGGGAAGTTCCTTTAAAAAATGGGGACTACTTACTTATCGTTCTTAGTGAAATAATATTAGATGGACTTAATTCTTTTCTGAGGATTAACAGTATGTGTATTACCTTGCTCTTCTTCTCATTTTTAAAATCCTGTGTTGTAATATTGGAAAGCACCATAGTTTTACTGTTAGAAATGAAATCCTTTTCTAAATATTTTGTAATGCTCTTAGATAAGCGAATATTAATCTAACTTTAATAGTAAATATTGCTTCCCTCACTGTTGCTTTCTTCTTTCAGATTGGCTGCTATGCAGCTATGAAAAAGAAAATCTACGCCATGGGCGGAGGGTCGTATGGGAAGCTTTTTGAATCTGTGGAGTGCTACGACCCACGGACCCAGCAGTGGACCGCTATCTGTCCGCTGAAAGAGAAGAGGTGGGAGGACGCGCGTGCGGGCTTTACAGATAGCCCAGAACACTTGGCCCCTGCTCTTCTTTTCTTTCAAACGAACCTTCATTTCACTTGAGATTTAGTTTATATAAAATTAAATGAATAATCCATTTCCTGAAAGAGGAAAATCCACGTATTCACCAAACACTGAGTGTTGCACAGTTAAAGCCAGCAGAAGAGGAGTCGGGCGCCCGGGTCACGGGTGGTAAAGCGAATCCCTCACGGGCTCTGTGTGTCCTTTCAGATTCGGAGCCGTGGCCTGTGGAGTGGCCATGGAACTGTACGTGTTTGGGGGCGTCCGAGGCCGCGAGGACATCCAGGGCAGCAATGAGATGGTGACTTGCAGGTCGGAATTCTACCATGATGAGTTTAAAAGGTAATTACGAATGGCTTCACGTGGCTTCTGCAGCTTTTTCTTTTGCCTTTAAAAGTCATGTGTGGCTTTGTTTAGTTTTGTTTTTTGGTGACTTCATTGAATTATCCTGTCTATTTTAGGGCATATGTGTAATGCATAACGGATACTGATTCAGTGACTTCAGAAGTATTGGTGACTTAAAAGAAAAATCTAGAAAAGTGTTTCTAAAACATAGATCAGACCTTGACACCTTGTTGCTTAAAATCATTCATTGGCTCCCTGTGGCTTTTGGGGAAAAGTTTAAACCCCTTCACTTCGCATATTTGACCTTTTGTGACACACTCTTTCTGCTACTGTTTGACCCAGATGCTTCCCTGGAGTCGCACTGAGTGTCATTTTCCCCTCAGACGTGTCCTGGTTGTCTCAGCCCTGTGCTTTCACACTGTTCCTTTGCCTGAAATTCCCCTTCCCGCATTTATCCCATTAAGTTGGCCTCTTCACAGTTCTCCTCAGTTAACACTCCCTAGAGGTCTGATTTGGGTTCCTCAGTCTGTGATCCCGTAACAGCTCGCCCTCCTGTACACATCTCGCCCTTGGTGTGATTGTTAACCGTTAGCTCCATCAGGGCAAGGTCCAGCTCAGCCAGCTTTAAACCCCAGCCTCAGCACCGTACCTGGCCTGTAGCAGACACTCGCTGAAACGCTGACTCAATGGGCTAAGTGTGGTGTCAGAGACTGACTGCCTCTGACAGGTGGCCACGCAGCCATGCGTCCTGTAGAGCAGGTAATATTCTTCCCAACCTCGCCCCTCGTCCCTTCTCTCACACATTTTATTGTTAAAACTGCTGAACAGTATTCTTATCACAGTACTATGTTCAAATCCTACAGGGAAACTGCTGTGCTAAAATTAATCGTGTCATAGTGTTTCAATCATATACCAGAAGGGGGTGCCATAATGTAATGTTTAATTTCACATTATTTTAGATTAGGACAATGAACAGCTACCAAGATTTTAGAAAGAGGTATAAATGTTACCTAACTCTTAATGTATTTTTAATTTAGGGTATTTTCATAGCCTTTTTCCCCCTTCAATTACAGGGGTCAGCCATCTGGGGAGAACTTACTAGGCGCAGTAGAAGAGCAGTTTAGAGGCTGTCTGCTATGGTGGGGCTGGGCGGGCAAAATTTCAAAGACTGCTCTACATTTGTCTTCCTTAACGTGTCTCTGTGAGGGCTGACTGCCCGGGGTATGAAGGACAGTGGCGCCTCGGTGCTTGTCCTGGCTCCGTTCCGGGACCCATGATGCATGCCACTGGCCAGTGCTAGACTGCCGTGGGACAGACGCCTCATGAGAGAGGGATGCCCAGTGGCACGCAAGCGACAGGTGGTGAAACACGTTTGTCTCATCGGAATGCATCGAGTACAGGGTTTGATGAGTTCTGAAGCCGACGAGTACCAAGGTGTGACCGTAGTGTGTTAATCTCCTGCCCAAATGAATCCCGAGACAGTCTGCCCAACTTCATCAACAAGCAGTGGTCAGTGTGTTTGGTTTCTCATAAAGAGATGATAGAAGCCTTTTCCATAATGGCTGAGTTACTGTGCAGACAGTACAAGCTGGAGACCTGTAACTCCCTGGGGTGATCAAGGTTGCTTACGATTTTACCTTTTTCTGCACCTGTTTTGATTGTATAGGACTTACATGTGGCTGTAAAGTCTCTCAGTCTGCCCTTGACATGCTATAAATGGTTAGACCCTTTATATTTCTATCAGGTTGTTTCATATTTATAGTTAAGCTTTGAATGCAAACGTATTGTTTTCAGTTCATAATTGTTAAACATAAGAGAATTGCTCCTTCCATGCTATTTAAATGCACTTCCAAATAAAATTCATGTATCTTTAGTTTTTTTATTTCTAAGGCCTTCAGTGTTAGTTCATAAATAGAATGAAGAAAGCTTAGTTTCTCTCGTCAATATAGCATACAGTTCACTCTTGAACAACACAGGTTTGAACTGTGCAGATCGACTTAAACGTAGATTTTCTCCCAATAAATATATATAGTGCTGTAAGTGTGTTTTCTATTCTTAATGATTTTCTTAATAATGGTTTCTTTTCCCTAGTTTATTTTAATGTTAGACTATAGCATGTAATACATATAACATACAAAATACGTGTTAACTGAATGTCTGCGTTCTCAGTAAGGCTTCCAGCCCACAGTGAGCTATTAGCAGTTAAGTTTTGGGGGAGTCAGAGTTATGCGCAGATTTTCAGCTGTGGGGGGTGGGGTCACTGGCCCACCCCCCGTGTTGTCCAAGGTTCAGCTGTGTAGGTTCTTACTTGCTTAGATAACACGAAGCACATTTGTGCCACTAAGTACCACGTATTGACACATTTAACTCATGTCACCTTCACAGCAGGCCTCTGCGATATAGATGCTTTTTCATTCCTGTGTTACTCATAAGGAAACCCAAACACAGAGAGGTTAAGTATGTGCCCGCATGCAGTGGCAGAGCTTGCATTTGAACTTGCACATTCTGGTCCCAGAGGCAGCCTTCTCCGCTACCATACTTTATTGCCTTAAAAGTGTAGGCTCTCTCATAAATGTCTGTGGAAAGAAAATAACATTTTTATTTCTCAAAAGATCTTCAGATGTTTCCAAGTATGTTATATTTGCATTCGTTGGAAACCGTTGCCAGATGAAATATCTGTATTAGATCGGATACCATTTATTGTTTTTAAGTAATCTCTTGTCTTTCCTGCCTTTGTTCCCTATTTTTAGGTTAAAACTTTCCTGGAAAAATGCCATATCTTATCATTTTCTGTGTTTCTGACTGAACACAAACTGTTTGAAGGAAAGCAAAGACATTGCCATAAGTTAAACCTAGTCGTAGGGACAAGCTACTACGTCAGAAGGGCGGTGTCTCTGCGTCTGTTCCTCGTGCTCCTGTTCTTCACTGACGCCACACCTCCCCGTTGTCCACCCTCCAAAAAGGTCATCTTTGAGTCTTTCCTGTGCTTCAGCTCACGTCTCACCAGCTGTCGAGTCTGCTCTTCGTTTTGAAACTCTGTGCTGTTTCCCACATTCGCCCCCCTTTATTTCTCTGCTCCCCCCGAGCCTGCTTTTCCCTGCGTGCAGTGTCAGCCACCTTCTAACCAGGCGCCTCGAACACATCTCACCTGCGGGTGCTTCGGACGATTAGTGTCACTTGGATCTTCATTCTCCTGCTGGAGATCCTTCCTGTTTCCTCAACGCTGACCAGGCAAGGCTGATCCTGCTCAGCCACAGGCCCAGCCCGGGGTGCTCCAGCACCCCCTGTTGACAGAGCCCCCGCCGCCTTTGTCTTTCCAAGGAGCCAGCTGTGGACTTTCATTCTCTCCTTTGTGTGTTTTCTGCTTCATTGGCTTCTGCTTCTGTCTGTGTTGTTTCTTTCCTTGCACTTAGGGTTTATTTTGCTCCTCCTTTCCTAAATCCTTCAGGTAGAATTTTTCTTATTTTTTAAAAAATATCTGTGCTAAAGCCTCCCCTGTTTTCACCATAAGCACATTTTCCATTCCCTTACTGAGCATAGCTTGGTAGCTGCGTTCAAGTCCCTGCCTGGTAGATAATCCCGGCATCTGAGTCATTGCAGAGTTGGCGTCTGTTGATCCTTTATTCCCTTGAGAATGCGTTCTTATTTTTCTGGCTCTTTTGTTGAATAATTTTGGGTTGCACCCTGGACGTTGTGAACAGAACATAGAACATCACTGAGGCCCTGGGGCCTCGTTGCTTCTGAGTGCTGCTCCGGGAGCCGCAGCAGACAGTGCACCTGGTTGGACTGGGTCTGCAGCTGTGACATCCACAGCGGGCGGCAGCTCAGAGTTCGGTCCTTCAGCCGTAGTTACAAGCCTTCATGGTCCCGGGGTCAGTCAAAGACCTGAGCTAAGTGAATGCATGTAAATTGAGGGGCTCCTCTCTACCTCTCACCTTTCTGAGGCCTCCACACTGCACCTTGGTGATTCTGGTCGCTTCACAATGCACTGTCTACGTCGATTCCAGTGGTCAGAAAGATGGCAGATTTCCTGGGGTTTCAGCTGCCCCAAGCCACTGCCCTCTGATAGAGCGCCCGGAGAATGGAACCACTCCGTGTGGAGTGCTGGTTCAACCTTCAGCTTCCTCCCCAAACCTGCCTGCTTTTGCTCACACTGCAGAGCCCTTAGGCAGTTACGTGTTGTGTTTTGTCCAGAGCCCTAGCTGTTCCTTGCAGGAGGATCAGCTTGTAAAGAGATCCTTCCTCCCTAAAAGTGGAAACCTCACTGAAGCTCCCTTTTTTCCTCTCCCTCCCGTCTCTCTCTCCCTCCTCCCCTCCTCTCCTCTCACTCCTCACTCCTCCCCTGTCTTTCCCCTCCTGCTCTCCTCCCTTTGAAGCTCACCCTGTGGAGCCGTGCTAGATTTTAAAGTGTCATTCCCAGGGAGCATTCTCACCTCTGAGTTAACAGCAGAGTCATCATTATAGCCTCCAAGTCCTGATAAGCCTGTGTTTAAAACCTTGTAACACAAGGCGTAACGTCGCCTCATTCGTTACAGAAATTGCTACCACACAGTGATGCCTGCGCTGTACTAGACACCGTGCAAAGTGCTTCACGTTGGCGGTTTCATTTCCTCCCCACAACACTTACTGGGAGTTGGCGATGGTGTCTGCTATCCCTGCTTTACAGATGACGAAACAGAGACTGGCTTAGCTACGTTGCCCAAGGTCAGCGAGGGGGCACGTGGTAGAAAAAGAAATGGAAAACCATGTGCCTTTTATACCTGCTGTATAAGCAACAGTGAATGTATGTTCCAGTTAAATTTTCATGTTAGTTTTATTTAATTGGAAACCTCAGCATTCTATAAAATAGATCACCTAGTGACCAAATTTGTCACATCGTTTACATAGACCAGCTTTAATTGTTCCAGGGAGGAATTCTACTAGATTCTTAAGTCTACAAACTCATTCCACAATATCCTGTATCCTGATGTGCTTGTTCGGTAGACAGTGTAGTCATACCTGCCTTACTTTAGAAGTGACCGTGAACCTGCTGAGTGCACACATGGCCTTTTCATGGGTTTGCTCAGGAGACGTGTGTGTGTCTCACTGGTGCTGCAGGCACACTTCGGCCGCACAGGGCGCACAGGGTGCTCTCCCGCGGGTTTGACCCAGAGCCCAGGAGGTGATTCAGTGTCAGGGCCCAGAGAGGTACGTTTGGCCCTGAAAACATGTAATATGAATCAGCCTGTCAGTTACTGTAGTTTGACATTTCCAGACTTTCTCTTTCAAAGGTCTGTTTGGATCCCTGTTCTCCCTTTTTTAATGAGAGCTCTTAGATTTTTCACTTTGCCTATTAATCTGAGGCATTTTGGGGGCAGAGGCCACACTGTACTCTCAGCCCCAACAAACTGTTGGGTACCAGTCCACATTCGGGTGTTGGATGAGTGAGTGGAACGTGAGGCATTTAGAAATATGGCAACTTATATCAGCTTTGCTTCTGAATTGTTACAGGGTCTTGGACAAATCATTCTGCTTCCATCTTTCTTGAAATTCAAATGTGGAAGCTACTCCTTTATAACAACTTAGGAGAATGTTCATTGAAATAAACGTGCTGTTCTTAGTGAGGTAATTTTGCATTTGTATTTAGCATCGAGGTGCTTGGGACCTATACCCTGGGCTTCCTGGACACTTCACACATAGCATAGAGTTAGAGGTACCAGGGCAGTAACGCCCCTGCGCCTGCACGCCCCTACAGCAAGTGTTGGCCTGGACTTGGGTGTTCTCAGTGATTTAGCTGCATCCCCAAGGTCTGACTGAGGTCAGTTATGACCTGGTTGTGCCTTTAGCTATTAAAGGGAAATTGGTCAGATTACCTTAAGTGAACATCATTAAGTCAAAAACAAACAAACAAACAAAAAAAAACCCCTAACTTTTATTTTGGAATAATTTTACACTTGTAGAAAACTTACAGAAATGGAGTTCCCATAAGCCATTCACTCATCTTCTCCTAATGGTAACGTCTTTCATAACCATGGTACATGTATCAAAGCCAGGATATTAAGATTGGTACATATTATTAAGGAAAGACAGACTTTATTTGAATCTCACCAACTTGTCTACTGTTATCTTTTCTCCTTCTGCTCCAGGACCCAGTCCCAGGTCCAGCATTACACTCGATGGTTGTGTTTCTTTAGTCTCCTTTTGTGTTCGGTAGTTCCCTAGATTTCCAGGTCTTTTGTGCATGATACCCTTGAAGATTATTGGTCAGTTTTTTTAATAGGATGTCTCTTAAATTGGGTTTGTCTAATGGTTTCTTGGATTAGGCTGTGGGCAGGCATTATGGGCAGGGATGCCATAGCTGTGGTGCGGTGCCTGTCTCCGAGCCATGTCGGGTAGGGCGCGATGTCAGTATTTTGTCTTATTACTGGTGGCACTAACCTTGATGACCTGGTTGAAGTGATGTCTGTTGGGTTTCCCCACTGCGAAGTTACTGTTTTTCTCTTTGCAATTAATGAATAAGTATCTAGGAAGAGAGAGTTTAAGAATATGCGCACACTGTTTTCCCTCAAACCCTCATCACTAACTTAGCACCGATCAGTGGACTAGCCTGCAGTGGTTATTACCATTGTGTTTGCCTCATGGTGATTTCATTTCTTTGATTCCATCAGCTGGAATCCTATAAAGAAGACCCGTCCCTTTTCCCTATTTTTTGACGCGTTCGATTATTTATATCAGTATGGACTCATGGGTGTTCCTTTCATTCTAAGTTATAAATCTAATACTATCATCACTTTGTCGCTCCGTTTGCCCCAGCTTTGGCCATCACTTCATATTGGTTCCTGTGTCTGTTTGACACACCCCGTCCTTTTTTAAGCACTTCCGCCCTGGCAGCACAAGATGCTCCAGGCTCGTCTTTTGCTTTCCGTGTGAGCTGTGGAATCAGCCACTTCCTCGTGGAGCCCCGCATCTGGTTAGTGGCCATTAAGTTGACTCTCCACAGAAGTGCCAAGGCCATTCCGTGGGGAAAGAAACACCTTTTCAGCAGATGATGCTGGAACAACTAGATATGTTTACAAAAAAAAAAACACCCTTGACTGTGACCTCATACCGTGTACAAAAATTAACTCGAAATGTGTCCTAAGACCTGAATGTGACAGCCGAAACCATGAAATTTCCAGAAAAGAGCATAAGAAGCAAATCTTTGCAGCCTTGGAGTAGGCGACGATTTCCTAGGACACAGAAAGCATGAGCTAGAAAAGAACAGCGAAGGATGAATTGGAATACATCAGAATGGGAAACTTCTGTTCTTCAGAAGACTCCATTAAGAAAACGAAAAGACAGTCTGCGTGCTGAGAGAAATATCTGTGAAACACATCTAACAGGGGCCATGTACCCACAGACAGAAAAAATCTTACGGTTCACTGAGGAGACAGAAAACCCAATTTTAAAAGTGAGGAAATCTTTGAACAGACATTTCACAAAAGAAGATATATAAAATGGCCAGTAAACACATGCAGAGATGTTCAAGGTCATTAGTCTTCAGAGCACAGCATTCCATTAATCTCGATAAAATGGATGAGACCGACAGTACCTAGGCTGGCACTAATACCAGGCAGCTGGAATTCTCACACATTGCTAATCGGGATGCAAAATGGCACACTTTAAAAAACAGGTATTTTTTTAATCAAGTGCAATATATCCTTAGCTATATAACCACGCAAGTCCATGACGTAAGTTCACAAAAAAGATTTGCACTCTGGTATCCAAAACAACTTTATTAAAATAACCAAAATTGGACACTACCCAGATGCGCACAAGCAGGTGAATGGGCAAACACATCCTGGTATGTCCACATAATGGAATGCTACTTGGAAAGAAAAAGAAGTAAGTTATTGATGCAGGCAACAACGTGGATGAATCTCAGAAACATTATGCTGAACAAAAGGAGCATATTGAAAAGTGCATATTCTTTATGATTCCATATATATGACATTCTAGTACAGGCAAATCTAATACCTGTAGTGACAGGAAGCAAATCAGTGGTTACCCGGAAGTGGAGGGTGGGGTTGAGGTTTACTGGCACAGTGCCTAGTGCTGTTGGAGGCTCCCCCAGGTTTGCTGTCACTGGTAGTCGTCCTTAATTCTGTCCTTCTGTTTGTTTTCAGGTGGATCTACCTTCATGACCAGAATTTATGCATCCCCGCCAGCTCCTCTTTTGTCTATGGAGCTGTACCCATAGGAGCCAGTATTTATGTTATTGGAGATCTTGACACAGGTAAGAACCTTAGGGTGATTTTTACCATAACTGTTTCCTAGTGATTCCAAAGCATGTTGTCTCACCACTGCTTATTTTTGCGGTTCAGGCACCAATTATGACTACGTGCGTGAGTTTAAAAGAAGCACTGGAACCTGGCACCACACTAAACCACTCCTTCCATCCGACCTCCGCCGCACTGGGTGTGCGGCCTTACGTATTGCAAATTGCAAGCTTTTCCGCCTGCAGCTTCAACAAGGCTTATTTCGTATCCGTGTTCATTCACCTTGAAGAGGAAGCAGAGCGGAAGCAGAGCTCCTGACCAAGTGCACCATCACACGGCTTCACGCGAGGGGGACCGAGATGGCAGCTTGAACTTGCTCTGCGTGCCAGGCTTCGTGTGGTAACTCTGGTGGTTTCATAATGCTTAGACGCTTGAGCTTCAGCTCTGGTTTGGGAGAACAGGTAACTGTTCAAAAACTACCTGAGAGGAATCGGTTCCTCCAGTTTGGTGTGTCTATAGACAAATGGAGGCTAGACTGTGTCAAAAGGAAGAGGGAGGTGGGAATCGGGAATTATGTAAAATATCGAAGTTAAAATACTAAGGTGCATTTTTCCTGAAGGTACACTGCTGTGTACCTGGCTTTGGTAAACAAACAAACAAAAATCCGTATATGCAAATCAACATAGCCAAACATACCAAGACTGCTTTTGTACTGCACTTGGAAGGAAATATTATGCCTAACCCTGCCCAACAAATTAAGGATTGTGCCTAAAATGTTAGATTGGACAGTGTGCCAGCTAGTCTCCATTTACTATTAGTATTCTGTGCTAAGAATCTTTTTTAAACTATATTATGATAAATTGAAACTAAGGTAAAATTTCTCTTTGATGACATTCTATCTTAGTACACTCAGTAAATTAACGAGTCAGGTTGCAGCCCTCGTATGAATTTAAAGGAAATTGCTAACTTCTGTGTTAATTTAGACTGAGGTACGTTCCGCCATAGTTTCTGGGGTAGTGCTCGCGGAGTTGTGAAGGATCTCAGGTGGTGCCAGTCTTCCCTTCGAATAATCAAAACCACTTTACGGTGTGAGCGGATTAGAGAGGAGGAGATTTTATAACAGAAAGACCTGGATCAGACACATAGTAACGGTCTGCTGTGACCACAAAAAAAATAATAATAAAATAAAATGAAAAACAAAACAAAAAAAACAAAAAACAAAAACAGTCCAGACAAAATATAACGGGATCAAAACTTTTAAAAATAATCTGTCTGAAAGCACACAGTCTTGTTTACTACTTTGTTAGGATTTGAAAACTTGTCTTAGAATGCAAACATGTGTTCAGAATCTAGTCTTTGTAGTAGAGGACCCTCAGTGCCATTCACTAGGAAGGGTTTAGACAAATTACGATAAAGTTTGGCTGGTAGAATAAACTACCTCAACTTAATTTCATTCTGTTCATAGTAGAGCAAATTCCTCCTTCCCTATCTCTCACTCCCATGCCACCGCACCCCGTGTCCCACTGTGGGGAAAGGTCTGTCATTAGCAGCATTTATCTTGTGAGATACTTTGGTTTCCATTCAAATTAGACCACATTAGTGTGAAATCAGGGACTTCAAAGTGCTTGATTGCTTCATCATTTGAATTTTATGCAATATCAGATTTCTGATCAATTTAATAATGTAGTTCTTCATTTTTAATTGTTTCCTATAGCTTTCCCCCCCCTCTCTTAGAATATGGCTCTAAGAAGCAGTGTTTTGTCTCAAAGATTAATGTATAAATGCATCTGGTAGTTGTAAATTTGAGGACAGGAATTTCTTTGGGAAACTTCCTATTTGGAATGTTTGTATGCTATTAACGTGCATGTGAAATGTCGCTTGTGTTTTCCCACCATGAATAGAAAAAAGGGTGAGAGGTTTTGTTTTTGTTTTTGTTTTCGTTTTAAATGCCCACTAGAAGTCAACACAGTGCTATCAGAGTTGCTGGGAGGAGCCTTGCCCGTGGCAGTTCTGCAGAATGTTAGGTGTGGCACATTTACGCTCCATTCTGGCAGAAGAGTTCGGTAAAAGAAGGAATGAGGTTTTTCTCTTCTCTGTCAGAGGCACGAGGCCAGGTTTGCCACGTGTTTAATAACAGTCCACTCGGGCCTATAAGTCAGAACCGGCCCTTCTCCTTTGTGTCGTGTGTGGGTCCGCTGTTGTCTGCACACTTTCCCAGTGATACTTTCAATGTTTCATCAAAGCAAGCTCCATGGCCACTACAAAGACAGAAATCTTTCTTCTTACAATTAGGTATTAGTTTTAGAGAAAACAAATTGCTGAAAACGTGAGTTTTTTTTTAGTAAAGGATCTTGTATAGGACACAGCTTTGGCATTCAGAAGCTGCAGTTGAGATATGTTAAAGTAGTAATCGGTACCCTATTAAAGCCATGACAATCAGCAGTTCTCTCTTTTTTAAATTTCTGAAGTTTAGAATTCTTCCCAGCCTACGCCAGGCCTTTCCAAAGAAAGGATTCATTGGGTGGGAGTGAACGGTTCGCTGTTGCAACATTGTCAGTGCCCTGCACTTTGTTTTTTAAAGTTATGTTCTTTTAATTCAGTTTATTGACATGATAGCTGCAGAAATTAGGGAATATTTTATAAAATAAATTTGCTACATAATATGGGATGCAACAACCAACAAAAGCTGCTAAGTGCCAAACTGATTTTTACTATATATATATACATATATATATAAATATGAAAATATTTTGTTGACATGTAGGGATGTATTTAATTTTATTATGTTCCAAAATTAATCATGATCTTTTTTGTAAATTACAGTTATTTCAGTATTGTGAAATAAATTTTAACTCATTTCATGCAGGTTTGTGTTTTAACATTCCACTTATGACTTGAAACATCTTTTCTTGATCAATTTTTGATACTTCTTTTTCCATAAGGCACTTTTACCAGACGTATGTTGGAATTGGCGGCTGAGGCTAGATCTTAAAATTTTAAATATAATATCTTTGGGGAAAGTGCAATTTATTTTCCTTATCCCACCAACAGAAGGAAAGTTGTCTCAGGTTAGAGTAAGTGAGTATATTTAAAGGGTCTCCCCTGTGCTACAATCTAAAGTAGGTTTGTTTGTTTCTTTAGCACATCCAAATGTAGATTTTTCAAAGATTTTAAGTGTTTAATTTAAAATGAAGTTTTGTGGGGGGTGTTTCTGATAGCACTTATATCCGTGAGAGGAGAAAGTGTGGAGAGACGTGAGAGAGAGAGTGAAAGAGTGAATGAGCGTGTGTGTGCGCGCGTGTGTGCTGTGCGACTTCACAAGTCCGTTTGTAAGTGTTTACTTTTGAATTGTAGTTCCAAACTACATATATTACTGTCTTCTGGTGCTTCTGATAAATTCTTGAGCCTGTGGCCCTTCAGTTCATACTGTGTTAAACTCATGTTGAGTGTAAATATTGATAAATTTGTAGTTTGTAGTTTTGTTTGGTGTTTGCATTTTTTTCTTTAGTGGGATTAACAACAACGTTAATTGTTGCCAACTTGTAGTTGGTATGCTATAAAGATTTGGCCTAAGAAATTTCTAAATTCATTGTGTATTTCATTAATTTATTACTTCATTGCCGTGAGGAGATAATAGCTAACGGTAGGCTTTTTTCAAACTGTAACAACCAAAAAGGCACATTGGGGGAGATGCTGGGTGGGATGTTGTCTGTATCGAAGTGTTCTGTCCTATTGCACTACCACTTTAGTGATGGCACTTTCTTCAGTGGTGCTTTAGAAGTGCCTTTTTTAATCATTTCTGAGTGTGGGGTTCCCTAGGCAATGCACAGGAAACAAACAGTCCTTACATTGCCATGGCGAGGGTGGGGCTGCCTTTGCTGTGCACCTCAGTTACCCATGGCAGTAAGTTAGGCTTTTAGAGAACTGTGTTAGCTGCCTTGGTCCCTTGGGGTTCCATCTGATATGTTCCTGCTTGAACAAACCAAACCAGGATCCCAGAATGTTTTCCAGGGACCACTGAAGACACTGCAATATTACCTTCCAGAATGTTGGCTTTCTTGATCAAGAGGAGCCTCCTCTGGTCAGATGAAGACATTTGACTATCTGGGGAAAGAATGAGGTGCACTTACCCTGCACATTGCATCAATTTAGCAAGTGCTGGGACCCTCCACCCCCTTAAAAAGCACCTGGCGGAAGGGAAGGACGAGGCTGCTCTTGCTCAGTGGCTGCCCCCTCAAGCCTGTGAGCCTTGGGGGAGCTGGTGAGAGAGGGGACTCTGATTGGTGTAGAAAAGCCTGCCCTAGGTTTAAGCAACAAATGTTTATTGAGCACCTACTAAGGTTTCTGCTTGCATTTCTGAGGAGCTTAAAGGGGAGGCAGGTATAACACTGCTCTCTCTCTGGACTGTAAACGCCTAGGGGCAGGGACCACACCTTAGTCGTCTGCTAATCCCAGCTTCACAGCAGGCAGTCAGTGAAGGCTGGACCAGTGAATGTGGTGTGCTGTGCTCCGAGTGAGGTGTTTCACGGGATTGCAAAGTAACCCCCAAGGGGGACTTAGGATTTTCTGGACTTTAAGTGAGAACGTGTGTGCACAAGTGTGCTGGCCTCATAAAGTGGAAGCCCAGCGCAGAAGAAGAAATGCAGAGTGCCTGGCATGTGACGCGCCACTCTGGTTTCCACGTGGTCTGCAGGGTTTGTGAGACCCTCTGCTCAGCACGCCCAACAACATTCTTCACGTTTACTATTGGGTTTTATTTATTGCTTTTTATACGGGGCTCAAAATCTTTTCCAGGACGTGCTGCCTTGAGCCTCGCCGCTGTGTGCAGGCGCAGTGCTCGCTGCTGGATGGGGAGCAGCCCTCGAGGCCAGCAGAGGCAGCCTCACTGCACTGCACGCGGGAGTCGGCACCACAGGCGGCATCCAGGCCTCCAGACCGTCCTCTCAGCATCCGGCCTATTGGACTCACTTAATTTTCTAGGCAGACAGGATTCTTTCATCATCCAATCATCATCAAAACCCCAAACATATTTTTTGCAAACTGCACAGATATAAAATGAAATATCTTTGGTTTTCTTTGTCAGTTAGCTATAGGAAGTTTCAGAATTTACTCAGTCTGTAAGAACAGAAGTAATAAGTGTGTTTGAAATATTAGCTGCTTTTCCTTTAAAGGAGCTGAAGCTTCATATACACTTCCTTTTCTTGCCGTGTATCAGGTAATCAGTAAGGGCAAGGGAGTGTATCTTAGAATGTTGAGGAAAGTATTTTTGCTAGTAATCCCTGAGTATTCATTATAGCCAGTTCAGAAATTATAGAAATGTGTGGTATACAGGTGAGGGGTAACTTGCCCGTGTTTTGTTTGAGAAGAACGGGAACTCAGGTTGAGAGTTTGTCCTGCCTGCTGGCAGTCAAGTCTCAGTAGTATTGAACTACAGACTTTTTTTTCCCCGCAAACCAGCTGATCGCTTTTAATTTTTTTGTAGTTTTCAGAAGGAAATCTCTTATTTTAATTTTAAACATACTAACATACTAACTTTGTCTCGTCACAAGAGTTCCATTTATGTGACATCGGAGGAGCTCAGTTATGACTATACTCTTCGGTCTGATGCCTACAGTTTAGGAAAGTTTGTTCCTTCTTAGTTCTATCATCAAAGCTCTCCAAGTGATTTGATTTTTAAATTCCCTCTCTTTCAAATACGTGACAACAAAGTTCTAGATCGTCAAATATCTAAAACAATGTTGCGTAATTTTCTAGTGGGAAATGTCTGTTGCCTCCTGTTTTATTTTGAAATAAAAACTAAGCTTTTTAAATTGCTACTCAACTGAAATTTGGGCTAATTATAATTTTTTATGTTAATGTCCTAGCCCAGCACAGCTGTAAATTCTTAAGTTGCCGTGATGTGAAGTAGAGAAGGTGCAGCGTGGGGAAGACGCCAGGCCAGGCCCTGGGTGCGCACTGCTGGGGCGCGCTGGAGAGAGGGGCAGGTCGACAGGCCCCTTGTCAGTAAAAGGCCCCTTCAGGCAATCCAGGCCCCAGCCGGTGCGGGTTCACCTTGCTTTCTGGTCGGTGGGTAATATTTATTAGAAGTAACTTGTAGCATTTCAGTACAAGTCGTACGTTTTTCAGTGCTTTATTTTTATTGTTCTTATTCATCAATTACAGTTACAGTGGCTGCACCTAAGAACCTTGGGTCATACATTTTGAAGTTAAACCAATGAATTCGGTTAAAACATGACTCTCCGAAGCTTGCTTTATCATGTTTCCTGTTTAGTTGGATGAGGATGACATGCACTTATTCCCTTGTTCTTAGTGTTTATGGGAGAAACTCTGTTTTCGGCTACCTCATTATGTGGTGTTGTGCTCGATCCCCTGCCAGTTTAGAAGAATTCAACACATTCTGTCCCTTGACAAAAGCCTGGAAGCAAGCAGTAAGCGGCCTTGAGGAATACAATTCTCTAAGGCGTATTTTCCATGTTACTGCTTTTTTTTAATAGGCACTTTTAATCAGGAGGAATAGTAATTCTCCTAGAGCTGCTGCAAAGTGATTACTTGAAACTCAACTTGAACTTTAAGAGTCTTCAAAAGACTGTGTTTTCATAACGTAGAAAAGGAGTGTATTTCAACACCACTGCTGTGTAAATAGCTTGATTTCCATCCTTGTTCGGATCAGACAGGAAATTTGTCTGTAGTTGACCCACTGTTTGGAATTGAGATGCCCAGGGCTACTGTTTTTCATTTTCTGTAAGGTGCTATCATGAGCAGTTTGAGGATCTATTTAAATGTATTTTCATGAATGTGATTCCCAAGAGTCTTTCATGTTGATGAAAATATAGGCTCCTGGCTAGATGATTCTTCTCTTTTAGTTCTGATAACCTGGGGCTTTAAAACACACCACGGGAAGTGTCGCCCAGGCGCAGGGTTGAGGTTGGACGCACAACACAGAATTGCATTATACTTAAAGTTGTCAACGATGAGGTTTGTTCCCTGTGTCGGTGAAATGTCCCCCCCTTCCTCCTGTGTGTGCCTTCTCCACGTGGCACAGGTGGGGCCCTGTCAGTTCACCTAGGTGCTGACCCCTCAGCTGTGAGGCCCATCAGTTCTCATGGACAGATCTGACCTTTCAGGAGTGATTTCTTAGGGGAATTAGTGATAGTGCCCGGAAGCGTGACGCCCATTCCTAAAAACCTAGCGTACTAGGAATAACTTCACGTAGGAGATAAAGTGTAAAAATTTAACTTCCCTTGTGCATTAATAAGATTTCATTTTTACGCTTGTGCTTCTTAGAGGCTTCTACGGGGCTTGCTCCTGCCAGTAGAGTGGAGCTGCCCCTCAGGTGACAGCAGGTGGGCGCCCCGTGGCTCTGGCAGCAGGCCAGGAGACATTCCCTCGGGCGGTTTTCGAGAGAACCCAGGCTTACCCCTTTAAAGCTCCAAACTGTACTGTAATTATTTTTGTGAGGAAACAATCTGTAAACGTTTGACGTACTTTCCTGAGCAGACCTAGTGGTTACGAGCAGGTGTGGGCTTGTGGTCCAGGTGCATGTGGGTGTGAAACTTCTGCCACTGACGGCTCCGTGACCTTTGCAAGCCCTTGAACCCTGAAGCTCGGTGTCCTACCTTCAGAAGTATGGGATGACAGGCGTTTGCCCCTGAGGGCTGCTGTGAGGATTCGGGGAAGCGATGGTGAGAGCTCGGCGCACTGGGGCCTCGCACACAGAGGGTGGTGGTGATCACAGTCTTGGCTGCCGTGGACCCTCATCTCAGCCTCTGGTTGTCGATCACGTCAGCTCCTGTGGGGCAGGGGCTGCCCCGTGCTGAGCCTCCCTGGCCTTGGCACGCTCCTCATTCTCACATCTGCTGCCGTGGGATGCCCAAGTAAATGTATATTTGTGTCCATGAGATGATTTACTTTCTAGACACCTTCTCCTTCTCTAATATTTAAGTTTAAGATGATTCCAGATGGCTGAAATATCCCAAAATATGTGTTTACAGTGTTTAGAGTTGTTACGAGTAACCCTTGATTCAGAATTTGCCTAATGAAGCCCTGTAGTAATTAATACTTAAAACTCTTTACCAAGACTGAATTTTTCTTTTTTCCTGAAAATATCAAAAGTAGTAGACTATATTGGTCAAATAAACTGGATATTTTCTAGGTCTCTATTGGAGATCAGTAGACCTAAACTATGCTCTCTTAACGTGGATGTGATGCAAAACTTGAAAACAAGCATACAAAATTTGTATTTCTGGTGTGAGTGTGTGTGTGTGTGTGTGTGTGTGTAGAACTTTTGTACCCTTCAAAAAAGAAGGGCTATTTAACAAAGATACAAAAGGGAAGTACTCGATCCTTTGGTCCTTTTCTAGCATCAGCTTTCAGTTCAGATTGTGGGACCGGTAGGTTTGTCAGCATGTGCTGGGCCAGCTCGTCTGGATTTCAGTGAGGCATTTGGTACAGTCATTCTCAA
>PVKM010015509.1:0-27828 GCA_004027735.1 Carollia perspicillata
CGTGCTGCGCCGTCGCTGCTCGTACGTCCTGGAGGCGGCTCACGCTGATGACGCGCCACGCCAGGGGGCGGGGCACGCAGTTGACGGAAGCTGGGGTTGGTAAAACGCTGGGCGGTGAGGCTGCCGGACTGCCCGGTTCGGCGTCTGGGCCTTGGAGGTAGAGAGGGGCGGCCCGTGCCAGGCCGCGAGTCCGCTCTCTGCGGCTGCCCGCAGTCATGTCCCCCAGGACCCGAGGACCCCCAGCCGGGCTTGCTTAGAGAAGACGCGGCCGCCCAGCATTTGGGTCCCTGGCGTGGCCGGCCGCTGGAGAACCGCCGGGCTGAGCGGACGGGAGAAGCAGGCCACAACCGTCGTCTAGGGCCTCGGCCCGGGGACCCGTGGAGGATGAGCTGGCTCTTCCCCCTGACCAAGAGCGCCTCCTCCTCCGCAGCTGGGTCCCCCGGCGGCCTCACCAGCCTGCAACAGCAGAAGCAGCGCCTGATCGAGTCCCTCCGGAGCTCCCACTCCAGGTGACTGCTCTCTCCCTCTACGACCAGCGCAAAGAGCGGGGCGGGAAGGCGGGCTGGTGGTAGTCCCAGTCGCGGCTCCCGAGGCCAGCTCTCCCCACCTGCCTTATTTGGTTAGGCTGGGTGTCCATGATCTTTCTCCCGCCTCTGACCCAAGTTCAGGATTTCCCTCCGGACCCTCCGCACCCCCTCTTGCCCCATTCAGCTCTTACATTTCTGACTCGCTCATCCGCCCTGACGCACGCTGCTGACAGTAATCTGTCTCTTAGTCTTCATCCAGTGTCCCTCTCCGTGCCCTGCTTCCTCGCTATCGTTTCCCTTTGGACACCTGATTGTCGCTTTGGTCAGATTGTTAAAATAATGTATCTGGTTAGAAAGAATTGTGAAGAGTAATACCCAAGTTTCAAAAGAGTGGAAGATCTGGGGTGGGAGGAACTGTTGCAACATCAAAGGGAAGGCAAGCTACAGTTTTTTCATCAGTGAATTCTCTGGGAGTGGCAGCGTCAATCCTCTTAAGTCTCTACGTTAAGATTTACGCTGTTCCAACAGCTTTCCCTCTCTGGCAACTACCAGTCTCTGTACATTTCTCACTGTTACTCTTGTTCCCACACTCAGCAATTGTCTCATATTCATCCTGATTGTTCTGTTGTCTTCCCATGAGATTTTTCATTTTCAGCCTGGTCAGATTAGAAATATTTTGCAATTCAAATGATTTCAGCTGTTTTGCTTGTTTGATGCTCCTTTTATATTGAAAATATCGGTGGCCTCTAATGGTTTTCAAAAATTAGTGTGGCTGCTTTATGTTATAGTATGAATTATGCAAGCATATTTCCTTAACAGTGCCATGGTATATAATTTAATGAAAAGACGTTAACATTCTTCAGCCCTAACCTTTTTAAAATAATAATCCCGTTGAAAAACTAATGGCCATTTTATCTGTTATGCTGTTTTTCCAAGCAAGCAAGTTGTGGTGTAGAATCGTTTTAAATTAGATAGATTGTTAAGAGAGATATTCACTGCAAAATCAGCTTGGCTAAAATGAGGCCTGTTGGTGATTGAACTTCAGATGTTTCTTGGTTTTGTCTCAATTGTTCTGCTTGTTCAGAACTTCAAAAGGTGAAAATTTGTGATATTTAACTGGAAAGAGTGGTGTGCTATTCGATGTAATGGTGGCTTTCTTTTTGGTAATTAAGTTCATAGAATTCTTTTAAGTCTTTTTTCTAAAATGTGTTCTGTACTAACCTGTAGGAGCTTCTCTTACAAGATATGCTTATAAAACAAGATGACTGACTTTTAACAAACATAACAAAAGTCTGTCCCGTTAGAAAGTGTCACCTTGTAAGACTATTTATGTACTAAACTAGTACTAATGTTCCAAATACTTTTTAGAACCACACTTTTGGAATTCATTACTTTTACACCTTTATTATATTCTGTTAAATATTATCGCTGCTGGCAATTTTTTATTCTTCAAATTTGGAGTTGAATTTTTGAAATACTCCAAAGTCTCTTGTTGCTAGGGTTGGTAAATACAGGGAGTGATTGATCTGAAATGTATTGGGGGAGGGCAAATACAGTGAGATTCTAAAGCAGTAATTATTAATCTAAGTAGTTGTGGAGTTGATTTAAGAGGATTAGTAAATACTCTTGAGTGAAATGCAGAAATGGTCCATTTTATTTGTTATTTTTTGAGCCAGAAATTATGGACGTATACTTGGACATGTGACATTATCTACATGTTTTGTAATGCCATACACATTTAAGTACTCGTTATTCCTGCAAGTTCTTTTATAAAAATACTTGGTTTTACTTTATTGAAATTTTACACATTTAGAAACTAAACTTGGATAATTAGGAGACAATTAAATAGGTCATGTACTTCCAGTTTGCAGGGAATGACAGAAAAAATGACATCACTTATTTTTGTTACGTTTGCCTTTTTACTCATGACATACATTTGCAAGGCAGCTAGTAAAAATGATCTGTCCGTGCCGTACGCTACAGCTTAAAGATGCTTGTGTAGACAGTCACTGTGATTGGTTGCTCTGAAGGGGCACTGTGCAAAAGTTGCAGTGTTTTGAATGGCATTTTAGTGAATAATACAAAACTTCCTATTAAACTGCCCACCTCATTTTTCATATCTATCTTTTCACCAAACGGAAGGTCAACAGCTCTTCCTGACAGTGAAAGTATCTGACTGATTTTTTTCTGCCTTCCTTCAGAACCCCCCACCCCCATTCTCTCATCTGCCTTCCAACTCTTAATCATCTTTTAATTCTTCATAATTCAAAAAATTTTATTTTAGGGAAGATCCTGTTTCTCTGTGGTTGTAAACTTTTTTGTTACCATAAAAATTCTTCTTCATCTTCCTCAGGCCTCTCCTAAAGGTTAGATGAGTTTGTTGTATATTTCCTCATCTAAGTCTTACTGATTCAGGCAGGCAAATGGGAAACTATTTGGCCAAAGCATAGTAGCATGTTTGTCTGCCGTGTAAATGGAAATTGAAAGTTATGTAGACTGTGCTCAAGGAATATATTCCACCTCTGAGTGACAGTCATCCAGTGATCGACTTACCACGGGTAATTCCCAACTTCGGGGCAGGAATAGAGCCATTCTGTTGTTTCTCCCACTTTCTAAAGAAGCTCTCTGGTGGAAGGCACGCTGTTGTGTCCCCCGTCCCCGCCCCACCGCCCAGTCCACCTCCCCTGACTTCTTGGCAGAACACCTGTTTTTGTCTGGGCTCCCCATCTGCAAGGACCAGTCCTTTTTGGAGGTTATGTCCTTTCAACCCCAGTAAGTAAATACGGGTTGTTTACAGTCCCTACCATGCTGTCATTCCCCCTGCTGGTTATTGTGAAAGCAGGGCTCTCAGCCTACTTTTGGTCAGTGGGAGGTGGAGCAGATGTGTGCTAGGGAGCCAGCTGTGCACAGCGGTTCCTCAGTAGTAGGGATGTCCAAAATGAAATGCCTCTTACGTTTTGGATATTGTGCTGTTACATGGGACCTCTCGAACTGCTCGGGTCAGGGGAGGAAGACAGGCTGACTGCTGACTGTGGTAGAGTAGAAAGCTGTAATGTCTGTGGTAATATTGTGATGCTGCATTACCCAGTTCTGGAAACTTCCTGCCTTGGGACTTCTTCCTGTATGAGATTAGTAACCCCTTTCTGTTTAAGCCATTTTCAGCCTGATTTTTCAATTATTGTACAATAGTTGAAAATATCCCAGGTGATACCCACTGGTCCCAATATTTAAAGATTCTTCAGAAGTGAAGCTGTTAAGTATTTCCCTCCATTTTACCTACAATCAGAAAATATTAAAAATTGATGGTTCTTAACAGTTACCCTTCTTTCTATCCTAGTTTCTTCTCTTTCAATATCTAAAGTTAATTATCTCACTTTATTTTATTTTTTATTTATTTATTTTTTATTTATTTATTTATTTTTATTTATTTTATTTCCTTAGTTCTAAAACCATAGCGATGTTGTAAATGGTAATTATTACCTGTAATTAACTATGTAAATTCAAAGTTATACAAATGGTAGTCATTTTTTATCACCTTTTGCTTAGGGATATCAGCTATTTCAGTGAAGGACTTCTGCATTCATTTTAATGATCAAATACATAGTAATTCTGGTGCCGTTTTTATTTTCAGTAAGAAAATCTAATTTTCTTACTGAAAATTAAGGAATCACACTTACCAGAATTGCTTTTCCTTTTTTTCCTTACACTGGTATGACTCATAGTCGTAATGAAAGAAGCCCTGTACCTAAAGTCAGGAGATACTGATGTGTCATTGACGGCAGGGCAAACTCGAAGTTCAGGATGTTCACGTAACCTTAGCGAGAGGATTGACTACCTGAATTCCTATCTGAAAGTCTTCTGGGTCCTAGAGTCTCTCCATGCGAGCATTCGACTAGAGATAAGAACAATAAATTGGAGCAATGTAAGTGGAAGTAAGCAAAAATTATGGACCTGGGAAAAGCAGCTTGACTTTAGGTGAATGAAAACTTGGCAACCAGACTGTCAAGGATTCCAATTCTGGCTCGAACATATACTATGTTCTAGCAATAGGACCACTAGGCAGGCTACTCGACTTTTCTGAGCCTCCTTCTGTAGAATTTAGGAGTTGTGATTTCTGCCATGCGGGACAGTTGGGTTGACATTTAATACGTATAACCAGGTATTAGTGCATCTGGCACATAGTAAGCATATGACAAATTACATTCCTTTTCCCACTGCATGGAATCAGTGTGCCTGTAGCCTTCGTCTCTTAGCCTGCGTGCTAATTGCCTCTTAGCCCCAGCTTATTGGTCAGGAATCCTTCACGAGTCTACCTGTAGCTCATGTATCTCTGGCAGGACTGCTTGTGACTTTCCATCCAGAAAACAAGTCCCTTCCAGAGAGTTCCTACACAAAGGCAATGTATGTCTTTTAAAGCATGTTAAATATAGCACACATGACGAATCTAGAATATTATCTGGCACGTGGTAGATACTCTGTAAATTGCAGTTATTTTTATTTTATATTTTAAAAATACTAGTGCCAGTCTTCATAGTCTTTAAAAATTGTTTGGAGATTTTCTTTTGCTGCCAATCCCTGAGTACCATTGTCAACATTTATAATTTGAGATTTTTTTCATTAAAGTTTCCAAACTTCCAATTTTTTTAAAAGTCTTTATTATATAGAGCAATTTCAGATTCACAGCAAACTGAGCAGCAGGTACAGAGATTCCAATATGGCCCTTGCCCCCTCCAACTTTTCTTTTAAACTAGAAAGATCTGGAAAGATATGGCAACAGTTTCCACATAGCAACATTAGCTTCGAGCTGAGAAGGAGCTGTTCCCTTTGCAGGCGGCCCCTTCACTGTTTTACTAGTTTGCAGGCAGCTCCCTGTTGTACTGCAGGCAGCTGCCTTCATTCATGTGCACTAACAATTGTAGGTATTTGAGATTAAAACTTCCTCATGGAAGGAGATCTCCTTGTTGCAATAAAAAAAAAATCCAAGAATCTGCTATGCCTTAGCCTATTGAAGCTATAGAAATCTACAAAATGTCAACATTGGGACTCTCTGAATGATGTTGAGCTCATAAAAAATGTTAAAGTTATGTATACCAAACAGTCCTGTTAAGTGACTTTTACTTTGCTACATTAAATCATGTAGTCCGTTTATAACCGTTGATTAAAAGTTATAATTGTGGAGTATATGACACAATAAGCATGCTACCATTTAAGAAAAAGTTTCCTAAATAGTATCTTAACAGCTCCAGTGCTATCTCTGGCTAATTTCCCCTTCGTAGTCCCAGTCAGTACCTACCTTTAAAAAAAAATGTTACCATACAGGCAGTCATTTCTCCATTGCTAGTTAAATCCAGCCACAGCTACCTCTCCTCTCCTACCTGTGACTGCCTTCTACAGAAATCAGAAACAATCTAAATATCTAAAAGTAGAGAATAAGTTAAACAATATACTAGAATATTATGCTAATAATATTTAAAAAAATTTTTAAAGATATTGTAAAATTACAGTTACTGATTTAGAAAGGTAATTACAATAAGTTACTGTGGGATAAGAGCAAGTTACCAAACTGTATATGTGGTATAATTATATTTTTGTTTTAAATAAGACTGTAAATATAGTAGAAAGATGGTTAGAAGGTTATATACCAATATGTTGGCAGTGGTTACCTTGGGGATATGAGATTCTGAGTGATATTTATATTCTTGTGGATGAAAAAAGGGGTTCTATGTAAACTAACCCCACAGGGTACTCTGATCATAAATTCATAACTGGGCAGGTAATGGTAAGTAGTCATGCCCTGGGCCTATGTAACTGTTTTAGTAAAAGGCTTGTCTTTGCCTTAAGCAAGACCTATCCAGTATTTTCATATTCTAGGTTAACACACCTTTGAAATAAGTATAACCACCCCCAAGAGAGGAAGGGCATAACTGTCTGTAGTCCAGTTCCCACCTGGCTTTCCCCCACTTCTGTGTAATCTTCCTTATGTTCCCTCCTTAATTTCAAGTACATAAACCAAGTTGCAAAACTCATTCTCCAGCATTTGAGATCTTGCTTCCCAGTAACTGCTGTCAGTCTGTGCTCAAATAAGTTCTTACAACATTTTGTGAAGGTTTGGACATTTCTTATTTTGACATTCTCTCTGCTTGTTCTTTTTCAGTGAGACTGAATTATTTTTAAAATAAGTTTTTTTAAAGTTATTAAAAATAGCAAGAACTTCAAAATCATATTTGTGGTGAATATTAAGGGAATGATTCTTGGATTAAATAAGTAGAGCAAGTATCTCCATTTTGTCTAATGCAGCTAGTGTAAGGGAGGACAAAGTTATCCTAGACACTTAGACACCCTGGCTGGGTCTGAAAATTAAACTGACAGATTCACAAGAGAAAAGCACACCAATTTTTGTCATCTAGGTTATACCCGACACAGGAGCCTTCAGAAGGAAACGAAGACCTAAAGAAACAGACCTGAGTATGTTATGCCAGATTTGGTGAGGAGGAGAGAGTGGTGTAGGAATATAACGATGAGTTAAGGTGTTAATAAAAACGGTGTTGATGACACGGTATTCGTGCATTCGAGGATGCTGTCAGTATCCTGGTCCAGGCCTGACCCCCAAAGAGAAACGTTCATAAAATTTTTGTTAAATTCCAATGTTGACTCTTGTCTTGAGTCTCTTGTTACTTGTTTCTTCTCTTCGGTCCTAACCCCATTTCATGGATGTAAGGGGAGAAGGCTTATCAACACCTACAATTTCTCTAAAACGCTGTCTCAACACTTTTGAACCTTTCAGGCTACCTGAAATTTACATCTTGTAGAGGCTAGGTTTTTATCAAAAGGCCAAAAAATGTAGTAGTTAAAAAAATGAGGAAAAGGAGGCTTTCTACAGCTATTAGTTAAAGCAACCAAAACAACAAAAAATAAATTATTAATGTTAAATGCTAGACCTCTTCCGAAGGTGTTCATGCTTGAAAAAGTTTATGTCCATTTGAACATAAACTTTCAATCATGACTCATTAACACTTCTTACCATTTTTCCCTTTGGAAATGCTATGAATGTGAGCCCCCAAAATTTGGTTGGCAAATTTTAAAATTGTAATAATGTATGCCTTCTAATTAACAATAAAATAAAATTCCGAGTGTAGAATGTTAAAATATAAGGGACTTGGAGTAATTGGCGATTATGCTTAACTCCCAAAATAGTGACTTACGCACAATGAAAGTTTTTCTCTCGAGGGGAAGAAACTCAGTTTAACATTTCCACATCATCAAGGACCAGCGCTGCTGCTTTCTATCTGCTTAGCTCTCCCTGGTGCCTGCCTTCATTCTCAGGGCCACCAGTGGTTCCGTAGAGCTGTCTGAAGTCCGGCTGTCAGGTCCAGGAAGAAAGGGCACATAGACCCTCGCCAGGTTTTTGTTCCCCTTTAAGATCCTTTTCTGGAAATTCTAGCCCCAACTTCAGTTTTTCTCTCTCTTATTGGCTGGCATTTAAGTCTATGGCAACAACCAGCTGCAAGAAAGACTAGAACATTGCTGTTCAGAATAAAAGCGGGCCTCTCTTTGGAGGAAGGGGGGGTCATTTGGTTTTGGAAACAGCCAGCAGTTTCCGTCCTGAGACTGCAGGAGACTTCTCATCCAGACGTTCAAGTACAGCTGGTTGGCGGCAGGGTTGTGGTCAGAACTCAGTGTCGTGCTGATCTGTATTAACTAGAGGGTTCGCCATGGCTTCTACTAATAATGAACTGGACAAAGTGATTGTACATCAAGCTGACATTGTTACAAGAGTTCTTCTTGGCCTCTTTGCCTCAACATCTATCTGCCCCTCCACCCCACACTCACGCAGGTGGGTGTTTCAGAATATTATCACCTCTTATTTGATGAACCTTTCCGCGATCATTTTTCCCTCAAGATACAAATTATATTGGCCACCTAGAATCTGATTAAAATTAAGGACAGTTTTGGTGGGCTCTAAGAGTATTTAACATTCGTCTTCAGTATTAATGGTTTTGTAACCTCAGGTACATCTTCTCCCACAGTATAGCCGAGATACAGAAAGATGTGGAATACAGGTTGCCCTTCACCGTCAACAACCTGACGATAAACATTAATATGTGAGTAGAGTTGTACCCTATTTTCCTATGCGATACGACTAAAAAACGTGTTTTTGTTGTTTTGTTTCTTTGTTATTGTTAGAAGTAAACTCTTTAAAGTGAACTATTTTAACTATAATTTGTCAAAGTTACACAATATTGTGAAATGAACGTTTCATATATTGCTGTAAGAAAGAATTATAAAAGAGGAAAAGAGATGTAATACTAATTGTTAATACTGTGATCAGTTTCATTGATTTGTACTACAGTCTTAGCTGGAGGTGGGCTGGAAGAGTCAGGATAATGACAGCAGTTGATGAACGGGATCATGCGTGGACAACCATTCGAGGTATATTCAGCTTTACATCTGAGAGAATTTAAAATATACTAGTTTTCAGAAACATAGGCTACATCAGTCAGAATGTTCAAGGCTGAATTTGATCTGCTGGTTATTGTGAAAGAAAAGACAACTGAAAGTTAAAAATACAATTATGAGGTTACTAGGTTATAAAGAGGAAATTTGGACAGAGCGATTGCTGAGGTACCCATTTAACCATAAGTGCGCTTGTTAGTCTTCAGTCTTAAAGAACTGAGTTCTGACCGCAGATGGCGTCGGGGGGCTGCCTCCTAGGGCCAGGGGTGGGGCGAGGTGGGGAGGCACCTGCCTGGGAGGCAGGCACCACGGCTCATTCCTCTCCACGTCCTCATTGCCCAGCGTGGCGCCTCACACGGGGGCCTTTCTACATCCTGGTGGAATGAGGGGACCGAAGCATGGCCGTAGGACAGTGCCCAGCATTGCACTATGTTATCTTCACACCTAGCAGCTTTTTAAGTCCTCACAGTAGCAGACAGAGCAAAGTATAGACACAGAGGTAGTGATCGCATAGGCAGGACACAGATCCAGATTGGTTGGGCCCCCACGGCCGTTCATTACCTTTTTTACCAAACTAGTTGAACATCTTCAATTCTATGAGTCTTAAGTAGCCGTATTTCTCTTCAGATGTCCTATTATGTACAGCTTAGTAGGAGCAGCCATCAAGCACCCAGATTTCTTCTTGACATTGCTGCCAACAAATAGTTTTCTGAGCCACCAGGGGAACAGAGAGGCAATTTAAAGGAACATATTCTTCCGAGTTTTAGACATTTGGAAAACAGTTTCATAGCTAGTAAAATCCCATTTTTTAAGACTTCACTCCCCAATCTTAAATTTGTAATGGTTCCAAAAAGGTTAGGATTTTCACTTTTTGTTTTGAAATTTACTGTTTTTTATTTTAAATCATGTGATTGACCTCGAAATTGGGATAAATGTGTTAATTGGGACACCTAGAAAAGAGCCACAAAGAAGTAAGGCATTATGACGGCCATAATGTTTCATTTCTAGTACTTTTCATTTACTCTTTACAAATTCAATAGACAGTGAAATAATTTTTGGCAGCCGTTCAAAAGTAGGAAAACCACAGGAAAAAAAATAATAAATGGCCAGACCTGTGCTGCAGTGACTAACCAGGTGGGTTAATACAGCCCATCTGCTACAAACGCCTGCTCGGACTTTCAGTGGAGATTTGTATAGTTGGGTATGTTGTGTTTGAAAGCAGGTAATTGTCACAGTGTGACAAATATTCTGTAATTCAGGGTATCCAGATTCCACATTGGAAAGGTTTTACTCTGTGGAATTACTTGTATATCCTTTTGTATATTTTCCATCATCTCAACAACCATAATAGAGCACTTATTACTGAATAATTAATCCAAATGAATGTATGAAAATTGAATTTGCTTTAGCTAAGTTTGTTTTAGGATTTTTACTATATAATGTAACATTTGTTGTCTTTGTTTTTGTTTTTCATCTGTTCTACCTTTACCAGATTGCTTCCTCCACAATTTCCTCAGGAAAAACCAGTGATCAGTGTTTATCCACCAATACGACATCATTTAATGGATAAACAAGGAGTATATGTTACCTCTCCATTAGTAAACAATGTATGTTTATGGTATATTTATTAACAGGTGTATTACTTTTCTACTAAATATTTTAGAAATCTAAAATGCACTTAAAATCTCATTCTGGAATCAGTAATTAAAAAAAAATTCCACTACGATAGTACTGACTCGAAGTGGTTTTTCAGTGGCAAGGACCTGTTGGTCTTTGAGCTTCGGTTCACAGCAGATCCTCCGTAGTTGTTAGGAAGAAATACAGTTCAGATGTGAACTGAAGTTCTCAGGCTACATTTGCGATTGATTAACGTGAGGGACGTAACGATGTGTTCTCAGTATTTACCTTTGAACCTTCCAATTATTATAAATAGTGAAGTGTGGAAATATTTCAGCTCCATCATTGATTAAATAGACTTTTAACTTGATTTATGGTATTGATTTTATTAGAAAAAAATATAAGTTGTGGATTGCTAATATGTGTACTTGACACAACATCCTTTGCTTTTTATTTAATTCTTTACTTGCAAAAATGGGTTTAATATTAAGTTGTAGAGTGAAGTCATGCTAATGACACCCTGTGATCTCTTTCGGAAGTGACTCTGATCGTCCCGTATCGTGGTCACTTTCAGTTCACAATGCACTCAGATCTCGGGAAGATCGTTCAGAGTCTGCTGGATGAGTTTTGGAAGAACCCTCCAGTTTTAGCTCCTACTTCAACAGCATTTCCATAGTAAGTATATTTAGAACAAATTGTTTGCATATATTTAGTTTAACCAGATTAATCAAAGTGTGGTTTAAAATTCAAATGATGTTAGAAAGCACTTCTCTGTTTTCTACATCCCCATCATCACAAAAATATATTTTTACTTTTCAGAGGCAACATTGTTCTTCTTTTATCTGCTTCTCTGATATTTACCTTCATCTTAGTCAATAATACATACCTACTGCTGTCTCTTTATCCTGTTATTTTAGATATTCTCTGTTGACTTCCTATTACGATTAATGAGGATTTTAGTAATAGTTCTCTTTCACAGATCTTCCTTTCTCCTTATTCTCTCAGTGAAATTATATCATGATTTTTACTTACATTTATTTTTGGTGTTTTTATTACTTTGACTATCTACAAATTTACTGTTGCTGAACCAAATACTTTATCATAATTAACAGTTCCCTGTTATAACTTTTTGCTTTTTCTGGAGTGAATTTTAGTTGCATTTTTCATTGGTTTTGTTTTCTTAGATCTCTTGCAGTTTTCCTGCTTAACAGTCTTTTACACTCTCCCGAGGGTGCATCTGGCTTTCACCTCTGGTTGGCTGCAAAGCAGCTCCCATGTCTTAGAATTTATTTATTTACTTACTTACTTATTAACTTATTTATTTATTTACTTTTGTCATAGTGGCATTCTACTTCCAGGTGCTAAAATCTTTTCTGGTCACTAAGGCTTCATAACAAAGTAGCCAGAAAATTGTGGGCGCGATGAAAATAATAAATACATTTGCCGTTCTCCCTAATCTTCAATTTAGGAAGGGTTCATCAGAGCAAGCCCTTGTCTCCTCTACTCATCACGAGTGGGGCCTTGGCTGCCGATGTCAGCTGGCGTAACTAGAGGTGGTCGCTGTGTCCTGGGCTTCCTCATGGCGTAGTGGCTGGTTTTCTGGCGTGAGCATCCTGGGAGACACCTATGAGAAAGTCATAGTGAAGTAGTTGCATGAAGTTTTCACTTCTGCTTACATTTGATTTTCTGGGACAATTGCAAAAGCTTTTCCTCATGATAGCGGAGTGGCATGGTTCTGCAGGAGCAGATGGGACCAGTCATAATGCTGTGAACGTTTTTGTAAAATACAGCATGGACGTTTGGAAGTCCACGTTGAGACATACATTTTGAGACACTTTTGTAAATCCGTAAATACTTAGTAATGGGTACAGGTCAGTATCTAAGTCGATGTGGTCTTTCCACTCAGAACTGTTTATATACAGCTATTGGTGCTAAGATGTCCAATACCATTTAGATTTTTGATCTTTGTAACATGTTTTTGTCTTTAATGTTCTGAAACTGCACGGTGATGCAACTTCTTGTTCTTTTCTCTTTCCAGAATACTTCTTGAATTTTTTGCCCAGTCCTTCCGTTTAACTTTAAAGAACGTTTTCTTATTCACAAGTCAAGGCATCTTCAAAAATGCCTGGACATCTGCTTAGCGAGATTACCAGGTTCCCTGGGCTCATCAGCCCCAGCCCTCGTCTTTGCCTCTTGTGTCTCTGTCCTGGAGTCATGGCCCTTACTGATATTTTTGTTTGTTTGTTCTCTTTATGTTTTAATTTTCAAAAAAAAATATGGAACGCTTCACAAACTTGTTTATTACCCTTGCTCAGGAGCCATGCTAATCTTCTCTGGATGATTCCAGTTTTAGCGTATGTGCTGCCAAAGGGAGCACGCACAGGGATTCTTTGTCTAAAAACTGCGTTTCCTGTCTTCTGTCAGGATGGAGCTAGAGAGTGGTAACTCATTCACTTTATCTGAAGATAGAAGCCAACAGGTTTATTTGGTATTTCAAATAGGTTCTACAGTAAAGTGCACATTACTAAAAACCAGGTTTGATACATCTGTACTACAAGGTCAAAATCAAACTTGTTCAGAATTATTGAGAGTAATTCAAGGATAGTACAAATATTTTCTCATGCCGATCATATTGTTTTAAATAACTTATGTTATATCTACAGGTATATCGTTTATATACCTGTAGGTAAATGTAAATTTTTAAGATAAAGATGAGAAATTCTTTGAAATAAACAAGCTCATTAGAAAACACTTTAACTTAATTTTTTAATCTATAATATAGTCATTTAGAGTAAAAATCAAAATGTATAAAGGAGTATGAGGTGGAAGTCACCCTGCCATTTTCATTTCCCTTGCAACTTAGTTCTCCTTCTCATTGGTATCCAGAGTTGTTTGTTTGACCACGAATGTATAGAATTCATACAAACATGAATAGCAGTCAAAATACATGGAGATTTCATGCATATATAAGGAAATACATTAATGTAGTATTTTATTCCCTCCTTTTTGCACAAATGGTAACACGCCCCACCCACCCCACTAAATGGTCTGGCTTGGAGAGCTTTCCATGTCGGTAACCTATAAAGCACTTCTTCATGGCTTCAGAACATTTGGTTTATGCACCCCACTAAATGGTCTGAGAGCTTTCCATGTCGGTAACCTGTAAAGCACTTCTTCATGGCTTCAGAACATTTGGTTTATGCAAATACACACAGTCCTGTGTGACACAAGCTTCAGTTATCCTGGCCACTAGATCCAGGCGATTTGGAGGTGTCCCCTTGGAGACAGTCTGAAAAGTCAGGCTCCAGATGAGGGTATAAGCTCCTTTCTGGGACTTAGAGCAGGCGGTAGAGAGGCAAGGGGAAAGTGCAAAGAAGGCTGCCACCACCCGTGGCCCCCGACAGCACCTTTGTCAGCCTCTGGAAGTGCACCAAACCTGAAACCTGCCCGTCGGGCCAACGCTCCTGCACGAGCAGATAGACCTCTTCCATAGAAAGACAGGAGGCGGGGTGGTTCTTCCTGCTGCCTGCATAGGACCATAGGGATGGCAGTCTGCCCAGACCTGTCTCTGTGACTGCTGCCATCCCACTGGACCCAGGAACTCCCGCTCCTCTGGCCCCCAGAGCCAGGCAGTCAGAGGGCGTCTGCTGAGTAGCAGCCACAAAGACAGGGCACCAGACGTGAGCCCTTGAAAAGCTGCTTTTCAGTTTGCTGTAGCCTTGGGGAGCTCGTGGATGCAAGTCCCATTGGTTTTCACAGCTAGGTGACCGGAGGGCTCATCTTCCAGGACTGGTCTTAAAAGCTGTGTCCAGTGTGGGGTTCAAACCCTTTGCTCCTCGGGGAGAAATTCTGGGTGTTGAGTTCCCTCCCCATTGTGGGTCACCCTGCCGGGGGCATGATTTATGGCAAGATTGTATCATCCTCTCCTACCCACTTCAGTGTGTGCTTTTTCTTACTCACCTGGTATGTAGCTGTCACTCAGCCAGGTTTTAGGGTTTCTTTCGGAGGAAATTGTTCCACATGTAGCTGGAAGATTCAGTTTGTTCAGGAGCTTCCTACATTACCATCTTGAACTAAAACCTGTATTACTATCTTACAAAAACAAACATTGTTTTCTTATTAAGTCCCAAGTACACACCTGTGTACTTCTTTTTCCAACATACACTTGTTTTATGTGTGCATCTTGTTTTTTGTATTGTAACATTTTTAGCAGCTCATCTGTACATTTACTTGTCCTTTAGAAGTTTTAGAAAGTCATTCTTGACTTTTGATAATATTTGGTCAACCGCCACTTGAGTAAATTTTCTGGATTAAATGTTATTCACCATTCTCTCTGTGAAAACAGTGATTGATACCAGTGGAATGTGCAAAGTTGAATTGTATGTTTTCTAAAACATTTTTCTTTTTCATGGAAACCAAAAATTGGGGGTGGTTCATAATTTATCAATTTATATAATATTTTATTTGGTTATATAACTAGTGTTACCTGGTATGAATGTATTCCATCTATAACTTATGACCATCGTTAGTTAGAACAATTTAGGAACAATTTTACAAATGTGCCCATAAATTCTAATCTGACGTTTCTCTTTATCTTCAGCCTGTACAGTAACCCAGGTGGGATGCCTCCTTATGCTTCTCAGGGTTTCCCATTTCTTCCTCCGTACCCCCCACAAGAAGCTAACAGGACTATCAGCTCTTTATCTGTTGCTGACACTGTTTCTTCATCAACGACAAGTTATACAGCAGCCAAGCCTGCGGCTCCTTCATTCGGGGTCCTTTCAAACCTGCCGTTACCCGTTCCTACAACAGACACTTCAGCACAGGTCAGTGTCTTCAGTTAGCTAAATTTGGTGCCTTTGAGACATTAATTTAATTAACAAACTTATTATATGTCTTCTTGTGCCAGCCACTAAGGTAGGCACAAAAGATAAAAAGATTATTTAATCACATTTTCAACTCAATTAACAAACTCAGAAAGTCACCAACATATAATGAAACAATTATAAATAAGGAACATCCAATAGAGTATAAGACTTAGTCTGGAGTTATAGTGAAGGTGCTTTTAAAAGAATGGTCAGAGTCCCCAGGAACCCGGGAACAAGAAGGGAAAATGTGAGACCCTGCCCGGTGCAGGTATTAGGTGCTCAGTTAAAATGAGGCGGATAAGAGTGAGTGAATTTATGTTCTGATACATGCTAATGAATTTGCCAGAATGACAAGTGGTTACATAAAGCCTTGTAACCTCTGTGAAGAGGCAGCAGCATTAACAAAGGCATGGAGGCATAAACTGGACGTGTGTTTGTGAAACGGCCTATAAAAAGATCTCTGGTGTTCTGCCACGTAGGGCTTAGCAAAGGCTCAAGAAACGATCCTGGAGGAGAAGCAGATTGCGGAGTAGCAACAGCATACTGATTGCTTCGAGTGTCCCATTAGCTTAAAACATTGTGTGGTCCCTAATAAGCTGGTAACTTGCCATGTGGGATGTTACTGAGGTAAAGACAGATACTTGGCATTTAATATAAAAAGGGATTTAAAACCTTCATTTTTAACCTTTAGTGAATATCACCCAACTTTAGTAGTTTTAGTGTTTGTGATAATTTAGAATATAGACCCAAGTGGGCGTTGTTTTCCAAAATCATTCATCGTTGTATTAATGAATATTATGTACAAACTACAGTTAAAAGCATAAACAAAATGACAGAGAACTTTTCATGAGTCTTCAGTTTTAAAGTTTGATACTTTTGAAGATTTTATTTGTTTACTTTTAGAGAAAGGGGAAGGGAGAAAGAAGATAGAAACATCAATTGGTTGCCTCTGCCCCCAACTTGGGAACTGGCCTGCAACCCAGGCATATGCCCTGACTGGGTATTGAACTGGCAACATTTTGGTTTGCAGGCTACTGTTCAACCCACTGAGCCACACCAGCCAGGGCATGAGTCTTCAATTTTAAAGTCATCTATATTCAAACGATGGATACACTATTCCTTATCTACCCTACTGTCTCATCGGGCTTAGTTTTACAACTATTTAGACTTTGTCAACTTAATGTTCTCTGATATGTAATTCTTTTCATTTAAGAGAAATGTATTAATATATTTCAGTGAAATCCACAGATAATTCACCACTCATGTCACAGACTTGAGATTTATATTACAGCCTATACTGGCCCAAGAGACCGAACAAAGTAGTCACATGACACCTGCACCACCACCCCTGCCCCTGAAAAAAGCCAGTAACTCTATAAACGTACACTGAAAAGAAACACAGAAAGCAGACAGAGTAAAAAGTAAGAACAGTGTACAGTGTGAAGATGAAAATGGGGTGGTGAGAACTTAGATCAGTCAAAAAGATGGCTGAAATTCAATACCATTTCAAACTCTCTTTAGATAAACCAAAATGGTTTCGGTTACAAGATGCCAGATGTCCCTGATGCCTTTCCAGAACTCTCAGAACTAAGGTAAGGAACTTGGAGAAGAACACTGGTAGTCAGTGTCTCTTCTATTTGTGAATACACACCAGATCTTCATATCAATCAATCAGCTTTATGTCTTAAAGGTTGTATTTATTGAGTGACTAGTATTTATCTAGGGACTTTTCAAGATTCAGGGAATGATATAATCATTACCAGGATAACAATGCCCTTTCTCTTGTGTGGCTTACAGTCTTGTGAAAATTATTTCTTAGTACATTGTCCCTGGAGATTTCAAAAAATATCTTGGCCTACTTTATACCTTTCCATTGTTCCATTAGTAGACAGACATTTGTACCCAGAAAAATAGATCGAAAAGTCTCATAAAGTAATAGGAAGGTGATTTTATAGAGCCAAATTTTATTCAGTTTTATGGGAAATGAGTTTGTAGTGTTCAAGTTTAAGGTACAGTTTTTGTGGAACACTTCTCTTAGATGGTCCATGAAAAACACGTTTTGTGGCCACTCAGTTTGGGAAACTTGCACCTTTTCCGGCCCCGTGGAAAGTTCACAGTCCTCATAAGGCTCTTCCTAATGAGACTACCAAATGCAATTTTAAAAAAACTTGCGATTCTTTTTGTCTTTTTTAAAATTACATTTTACTGATTATGCTATTACAGTTGTCCCAATTTTCCCATTTTGTCCCCCCACCCAGCAGCCCCCACTCCCTCAGGCAGTCCCCACACCTTTGTTCATGTCCACTGGTCATTCGTGTAAGTTCTCTGGCTGCTCCATGTCCTGTACTGTACTTAACATCCCCGTGGCTGTTCTGTAACTACCTGTCTGTACGTCTTAATCCCCTCACCTTTTCACCCATTCTCCCCAAATCCCCCTCCCATCTGGCAACCATCAAAACTTTCTCCGTATCCATGATTCTGTCTCTGTTCTTCCTCTTTGCTTAGTTTGTTTTTTTAGGTTAAATTGTTGATAAGTATGTATTTATTACCTTTTTATTGTTCATAGTTTTTGTATTCTTTTTCTTATATTCTTAAGTAAGTCCCTGTAACATTTCATAGAATAATGGTTTGGTGACAATTAACTCCGTTAGTTTTTCCTTGTCTGGGAAGCCCTTTATCTGCCAGCTCTGTGGCTCTGTGCGGGGCGGGCTCAGAAAAAGAACAGTGGCCTCTAACCTCGTTCTGTCTGGTGGAAAGCTGTCCCCATGATCTCATCTTGATGCCAGACACTTCATTCAGTTCCTCCCCTGACCCTGCTGCCTTTCAGGCTGCCACCCTGGTGCTGGAGTTCACAGGGAGCAAGTCTGAGTAAGTCTGTGTGCGGGTTCTTTAAGAGGAACTACTTGGGGCTCCAGAAGTTTCTTCCAACGACTCAGTGCCCGCTGGTTTTTGCACCCAGAAGTTATGGGGACTTATTTCCTGAGACTGGAACCCTGGGCTGAGGGGCCTGGTGTGGGGCTGGGACTCCTCGCTCCCGAGATATCCCTCCTGATTTTTATCCACCACGCGTGGGTGTGGGACCAGGCTGTTTCATGGTTCCTCTTCTACCAGTCTGGATGGATGTGGTTTCTTTCTTTCTGTAGTTGTCAGACTCACATTTAAAAAGATTTTTGATGATTCTGAGTGATGGTGGTTCTATAGTTCAGTTGTAATTTTTACATGGTTTCATGAGGCGGCCAGCTGTGATTACTATGCCACCATCTTGACCAAAAGTCATTTTGGTTTTGAAATATATCCCGTCAGGGTTGTGCAGCCAAACACCCATAAGGAATGTTATAGTTAAAAAAAGAAGTTCAGCTTTATTCGACCCAGTGCTTTACTGTCATTTTAAGGAAATGGTGACGACTTCTTTTCTGCTAATAGTCATAAATTAATGAGTGTTTACAGTATATATGACATACATGTTAAGGGTTTATAGGCATTGTAATGCTTGCTACAACTCCATGAAGTAGCTAGTATTATGGCTGTCACGTTATAAAGGATTCTTTTTTTCTTCCTTTTTTAAAGAACTACTATGAAAATGTCAAAAATACAAAAAGATGAGCCTCTTTGCGTGACTTGCTTCATATACTCTTCTTCCAGCTTTACTTTTAGGAAGTATGGGTATGGGTCGTGATTATTGTACATCAAATATCAAATATGTCACTTTTACCCACAAATTCTTCATTAAATTTCTATGCCAGATAAAGACTTTTTCCTTATCATAATCCAATCTACATATGGTCATACCTGATAAAATTAATGATAATTTTTTTATCATTATGATAATGATAATTCTTTAATATCAATCTTATTTCCTCAGGGTCTTAATAATCAAATCTTCGTTGGTAGTTTCTTTGAATGGGGATTCAAAGTAAGGCCCACCTAGTGCGTTTGCATGCTGTGCCTCTTACCAAGTGTCTCTTGATGGTGGCGAACCACTTTTCCCATCTTGTTACACACACACACACCCCTGCACACATTCACCACACATACAGACGTGTGCATGCGCATAAATACATTCCCATCAATTACGCACATGTTACTATGTATTTATTGAAGGGTTGGTGTTTTTCCTATGGGATCTCCCATATCCTGTTTCTGCCCAATCGCATTCTTGTGGTACCATTGAAGACGTTTCTCTATTTCCCGTATTTCCTTCTGTTGGGGGCTATAACTAAAGTTTTGGTTAGAATTAGATTCAGTTTTTGTCAGATGTGTTCTATACCATAAACTTACACAATGTTACATGTCAGTTATCTCAGTAAAGCTGAAAAAAAAGATTTAGGTTGAAATCCTTTGGAAGTTTCCTACTTCCTTGTATATTGCACAAGGCCGCAGTGATGCCCGCTTGTCCTCTTTTTAGGGACATTAAGGTAGGGCCAAGTGGACAGTGCCTGAAATCATGCTTATCCAGTATTTCATTAAGGGTTGCAAATGCGACTTCCTGCTGCCAGAATTCTATGAAGAACTTCCCTAAATCAGCTATTTAGTTTTATTGAAATGTAATACAGGAAAGACAAGATAAATGCTTGATTTTTTTCCTCTGTTACCAATTTTCACAATCATGAGTTGATGCATAAGCAGTCTCCAAAGGTTCTGATAGGCCAGGGGTTTTTTTGTTTGTTTTTGTAGTTCTTCATGTGTTACTAAGAACTCATACATTTTAAAAAGTATATTTGATTATTTCAGTCCATTGCAGTCATTGTTCTTTTTGGTAAAAGTCCTATCTTTAATCAATAGGAAACTCTTCAAGTTGGTTTCTGTATCTTTCTGGCAATACACAGTTTCCATGGGCTCACCGTGAGCATTTCTTTTCCCTGACCTGAAGTCAGCCGTTTCTCTGAAAGCTACTTACTATTTTTCAAAACAACAATACCAGCCAGAGGATGTCAGAATTACTCCTGCACTTTCTTTGGGAAATCAGTCTGGCAGAACGGTGCTCAGAGCAGTTGGCAGAAGCGAGAGCACACTCAGGTGGAAGAGAGTGTCTCAAAGAAAGGATGAGGAGACTTCCAGAGGAGGCAGGACCCAAGGGAGCGAGGTCTGATTTCGTAACCTGGAGTCTGCCCATGCTGCTCACTGGAGTAGCTCCTCGGGGCCTTTGTTAGGGACTGTGGGTCATTACGCTGCCAGTTTCTCTGCAGTCCAAAGACTGCGGTTTTAATGGCAAACTCTAAATTAAATTGATGGAAATTCTCTGCAGTCTTAGTTTTTGAGCTGTGCTTGTAGGAACTCAATAAATGTTCGTTGGAATCATTTATTCATTCAGTCACTTATTTATATGTTCAATAAATGTATACTGAATGTCAAAAAATATCAATACCAGTATTATTGCTATGAATACCAAATGCAGGATAAGAGTTTGATGATTTGTTTTTATTTTACACTACTTTTGTCTTTAGGTTATACCATACCAGAGATGTATAGCTAAATACTATTTTTTAAAGTCTCTTCAAATAATATTTTCCTGGATGATTATGTAATGTAAGAGAAAAAAGGTTGCTTTGAATTTTAGAGACAACTTTTTTCTTTAATCTTGATTTTTAATCATCATTGCTTTTATGTGGATTTGCAGTCAAAACTAAAAGATATGTTTAGAAAACTTGAGATTTCATTCTCACCCAGCTGCCTCTTTGACCCTGTGGATACTGGTGTTTGATTCGGTTTAGTCGTCTGAGCTCAAACGTGCAACACACAGACTCATCTTTTATTGTGACAGCCACATAGGCTGAACTCAGGCGGTTGAGTCCTGGCCACTGTGGCTCATTTGGTTGGAGGGTCATCCTGTAGACTGAAAGGCAGGGGTTTGATTCCCAGTCAGGGCACATATCCAGGTTCAGGCTGCGGGTTCAGCCCCCTGTTGGGTCGCATGTAAGCGTCAGCCGATTGATATTTCTCTCACATCGATGTTTCCCCTCTCTCTCGCTCCCCCCTCCCTCCCTCCTTCTCCCTCTCCCCTCCACCCTCTGCCCCCTCATTCCCCACTCCCTCTCTCTTTATCTTCTCCCTCTCTAAAAGCAATGAAAAAATGTCCTTGAGCAAGAATAAAAAAAGCTTGGCGTTTGATACTTGATACAGCAGTTCGTGCATCCCAGTCTTCATAGTCATACAGTGATTTGACACTACATTCAGACTACTTTATGTTCCGTGATATTTTACTTGTTTTTAAGGTTATAATTTCACTTATGTGTATGCTAGTGCAAAAATTATTTCGAACCCTATCAGCTGAAGAAAAGTGAAAAGTCCTGAGTGTTTATCATAATGCAGAAGAACTAGCCGACCGACCCAGTCAACACATTTCCGTTCCGTTCCCAGCCTGTCACAACTCACAGACATGAACGAGCAGGAGGAGGTACTGCTGGAGCAGTTCCTGGCTCTGCCTCAGCTGAAACAAGTGATCAGTGACAAGGACGACTTAGTCAGAAGTATCGAGGAGCTGGCAAGTATGTCTTCCCTTATTTCGTAGAGTGCTTCAGAAAAATGTTGTTTCCACCTAGAAATAAAACAAATTTATCTTACAGGAAAAAATTTGCTTTTGGAGCCCAGCTTGGAAGCCAAAAGGCAAACTGTTTTAGATAAGGTGAGTTCTCGTTTTGAAGAGATTCATATGACTTAAAAATAGAAGAAAACAACGTATTTACTTTCTCTTTCAGTATGAATTACTCACACAAATGAAATCTGCTTTCGAAAAGAAGATGCAAAGGCAGCATGAACTCAGCGAGGTGAGATCGGGTAGCTTCCCCTGTGCCACAGGCGTTTCATCTGAATGTGTGCCAGCCACGGTCTCCCTTTCATTTTCACCCGAAGGCGTTTATCAGGAGTCTGACTTTATAAGGCGTGGTACCTTAAATGCTGACGAACAGCTCTCAGTTCTGAGGTATTATAAGTCATTTGTGTTCATGTGAGAGCGTATTTGGTTCCAAAACAGAAAAGGATTAAAAGCCCCGTAAATAAGTTTTCAGGGAAAGTTATTATAAAGCTGGTTTAACTCTTGGAATAAAATGTAACAACAAAAAAACTTTAACTTTAGACTGACTTGTAAGCTTCTGTATAGATACCTTAAAAGAAAAGTGAGCAAATAGAAAAATACATAATATAATTCACCACAAATAATAAATTTAATGCTAGAAATCTGGTTATATGAAAAATCAGAAGCATTTTTAAAACTCCACTCAGTTTTGTAAAACTAAATCTGTAAACATAAAAGAGAATAGAGGACGTCATCTGTATGTCATGTCAGTAACATCATAGTTAATAATATTCTATTTCCTTTAAAATCAGAGTTTCTGGAATGTAAATCCAATGTAATAAAACAAAACAGAAATAAAACAACAGCAAAAAATGATGGTAGAAAAGAATATAAATTTATAATAGATTTCAGATGCAGTCATTCTTTAGAATTAAAAAAATAATAGCTAACATTGAGCAAGTATTATGTGTTTTGTGTTGTACTAAGCAGTTGACATATTGTCCATTATTTTCCCCAAACCTCTGAGGTGTAGGTATTACTGTTTTTCTGTCTTACAGTTAAACTGAGGAGAGGGGCAATAAATAACTTCCCTGAGTTCTGATAAATAGAAAGTATCAGAGTCAGGAATCACAGTCCTCCCTCACTCTCAACCCGGAACTCTGAGAGAGCCACCTGCAATCCTCTTAGGTGCACATTTGAACTTGGTAGATGCTGAGAAGCTTTTCACAACAGTCAGCATCATTCCTTGTCCACACTGTTCGTAAAGTTAGGAAACTTTGCCAAATGGCCTAAAAGAACACTAGAGTAAATGAAGCAACGTGTAATATTCATGGACTGAAAGGTCTAATATTATAAAGATTTCATTCTCTCCAAAATAACCTAAGAATTTAATATACTTACAATAAAAAATCCCAGGAGTACTTTTTTGTAAATTTTGACTGCTTTATTCTAACGTTTGTTGGAAACACCAAATGAGTGAACATAGTCAGGAGAGCTTGAACAAAAAGAAACAGTGAGGACGACCTCCCTTTCCCAATATCAAAACACACTGTAAAGCTGCATCACTGAAACAGTAGAGCAGTTGTGTAGGAAGAGAGAAATAGTTCTATGGCACACAGAGTCTTGGGTATTTGTGAAATTAGGAACAACTGAGGATTTAATAAATACAATTGGCCCTCCTTGTAGGGGAAAGGTTCCTACATCACACCATCGCAGTAACATGCTCTGCAGGTGTCCAACCTGCAGGCCAGGATGGCTGTGAATGGGGCCCAACAAAAGACCTTCAGGTTACTTAAAACCTTTCTTTTGCATCAGTTTTTATTAGTGTTTGTGTATTGAATGTGTGGCCCAAGACAAACTCTTCCAGTGTGGCCCAGAAACACCAAAAGGTCGGACACCTCTGCTGGAGTGTTTAACTAGAAACCATAAAATTATGAAAGGCAACTGTCTCCTAGGATTTTTTTAAAAGATTTATTTAGGAAAAACCCTTTGTAGGCATGATAGAACAGGCAGGAGCATAACGAAAGAATTGGTATGTTTAAAAGTTTATATAAATTTAAACCTTGTTATACTGAAGATCATAAAATCAGAACTGAAGAAGAGGGAACAAATACTTCTCACATGTATGACAGATATTAATGCCAATGAGTCATAAACATCCCTTACAAATAGGCAACAGAACAGGAAACTCGCAAAAGGAGAGAGATGAATGTCCAATAAGCATTTTGAGGTAACAGTTATTCTGCCTGCTGGACCACTTACATAAAAATTGTTTGAAGTGATTCCTGCAGTGCTTAAAAAAAACGGGAAAAGCACGGTTCCTGGGCTCCTCCCTAGATGTCCACAGATGAGGACTCCTGCACCCTCTGCAGTGTGGGAACCACTTCCCTAGACTCCTGATGCCAGGAGTCCAGGAACCTGGCCTGTTTTATCCCCCCACTGTACCCAGTACCTGGTCTAGTGCTTCACACGTAGGAGGTACTCAGTAAATAGTGTAGCAAACAAGTAAATGTAAGTGTTTAAAAAGATGCTCAGCCTTCTGATGATACTAAGCAAAATTACAGCCTCTGTGTGAGCCAGACTTGTCAAGGTAGATGACCGTGGTCAGCCAGAGTGTTAGGATGGCGCCTTCCTGTATGTTCCTGTGCGCGGTGTGTGGTAATGAGTTTGCTACCTCACACCCACTGAGGTGACTGTCATCAAAAATAGGTTTAGTTCCTGTGTTTAGTTCTCAGATTCATTTTGAATTAATTTTTGCACGAGGTAAGGTAAGGGTTCAGCTTCATTCTGCATGCGGATACCCAGTTTATCCAGCACCGGTAGATGAAGGCTGTCCTTTCCCCACTGAACGATCTTGGCACACATTATGAAAATATTTGGCCATATATCTGAACAAGCTGTTGCTTTATCTATCCATTTTTTATGTCATCTTCAATTTCTTTCAGCAGTGTGTTTTATAGTTTTCACCTCTTTGGCTAAATTCAATCTCATTGCTTTTGTCGTATTTTGTTCAGCCCACACTCAAGGGGAGGAAGATTACACAAGGGCAGAAAATACCAGGAGTCGGGGTTCGTTGGGGATTGCCCTAGGGGGTGCTGAATTCCAAGAGAGGACAGTGATTCTCCCGGTTTCTTTCATTTAACAGTTATGCAGCCCACAGATTGGTTTCTCTTGTGTTAGGTGTGCAATTGGTTTCTCTTGTGTTGGGTGTGCAGTTGGTTTCTCTTGTGTTGGGTGTGCACCTGTATCCAAAGGCAGAGAGCCTGGTGGTGGCAGATTTCCTCCAAAGAGCCTGTGTGGCACATACAGTGACTTGCTTCTCCCTACCTCTGCCTCATTTCTTTTTCTCAGGACTTTTCCTGATCATTGTAAAGTAATACAGCCCTGATTTTTTTCCCCAGAGCTGCAGTGCAAGTGCCCTACAGGCAAGATTAAAAGTAGCTGCCCATGAAGCCGAGGAAGAATCTGATAACATTGCTGAAGATTTCTTGGAGGGAAAAACTGAAGTAGATGATTTTCTGAGTAGCTTCATGGAAAAGAGAACAGTATGTAACACTCTTCAGTGGGGGACAGGTGGCAGCGGAGTATCAAATTAAGGGTATTCGTGAGTAAAGAGGTGTTAGCACGTTACTGAGCTGCAGTTTTGAGGGCCATGAAAGGGACTGAAGAGCCCCTGTTGGGAATGACAGCAGCATCCACGGTCACTTCAAATCTGCTTGGCGTGAGTACACAAGCAGGTGGATGAAACAGCAGTTCTGTCTCAGAAACGGCAGTGTCCGTGTCATTCGGTAGTGATGGTGGTGAACTGGCACGAGTGTAGTCTTAACAGTTGTCCTGTGCTCCTGGACAACCTGTTTCACACTAGTTACTTGAAGAGAGAATAAGCTATAGAGATTAATTTTTTAAATATTATTAAGAACATTCTGGAATAGTTTCTGTTTGATGATTATTTCCATTATATTTAAATACAAATCAAAAAGTCTACTTAGCAGTATTGTGCCCTTTGATGGAGTTCCACATATTTACCTAATTCCTCTGAAACCTCACCTTTTAGCCCTGGCCAGTGTGGCCCAGCGGGCTAGAGGAGAGACCTGCAACTGACAGTGTGTGGGTTCAGTTCCTGGTTGAGGCACCGTGCCTGGGCTGCGAGTTCAGTTCCTGGTCCGGGCTCAAATGGGAGGCAACCAGTTGATATTCCTCTCCCTTTCTCCCTCCCTCTCTCTCTAGAAACAGGGAAAAAATGTCCTCCAGTAAGGGTAAATAATAACAATAAATAAAAGTAACCTTTTGTCACTACACTTATAAAACATATGTGCTATATATACCTGCCTATTCTGGTCAGGAAGGTGGGGCGGGTTTTGCTATCCTCAGTTTCATGAGAGAAAATGGAAGTTCAGAGACATTAGCAACTCTGGTCACAGCATTAGTGTAAGCGGCATTGATATTTCATCTGCTGTTCTTCGGTACTATATAACTGTACCTCGGAGTTTTTATTTGTTAACTTCCCTGGTTAACAATGTTGGGATTTATTTTCGTATTTTTAAAACGCAGATATTTTATATTACATAATCAGAACTGATGTAAAGCATCGGTTTGTTTTATATTCTGGAAGTTCATAGGTAAAGGTTATTTGCCACAATTAATTTTTAGTTCTTAAATTCTGAACGGCCTTAAACATTCCAAACTTAAGTGTAAATAGGTTTAGAGAGTCTCACTTAGACTTCTTTCGTGATGTAGGAAGTAGTAGGCGGATTGTCGGAGCAGTGACTGGTATTGGGATAACCTGTCTTCCAGATCTGCCACTGTCGAAGGGCCAAGGAGGAGAAGCTCCAGCAGGTGGTGGCGACGCACAGCCAGTTCCACGCTCCACTGTAGGTAAGTCGCTGCCGGGGGTCCGCGTCTCAAGGCTGCTGCGTGGCTGCCCTTGGATTTGATCGCAGGAGCCTGTTCCACCAGCTTTGAGTGTGATGTTGTCATTACCGCTCTCGTGCTGTGTGACATGTAGCATGTTTTCCCTTGCGTATTAAGCATAATGCCAGATTATAAGCATACAGCCAGTAGAAACCTTTTGGATATTTTCTTAGTACAGTGTTGACTTAAATGAAATCTTTTTTGCAACATCAGTAGCTATTTATATATTGTAAACTATAATTAGTTCCCTTCTCTCGGCTAGTTTGTGGCATATACCATATCCTCAATAGTCCTTGTCATTTCTCCCTTTAAAATGAACTTCCCGTCTGTCTCTCTTCCATCTCACAGCAGGGTTATCCCAGTAATGCCCTCGCCAGCCCCCTGACCTCAGGGTCTCTCCTTCCTGCACGGGACTGACAGACGAACCTTCCTGTAGCACCACCGGATGCTCTAGTCTCTCTGCTCTAGAACCTTCACTGGGCCCCTATCCATGACAGTATCAAGTCTTCCATAATCTGACACATATTTGAGATTATCCATTTTAATTTTCCATGTTTTCCCTGATGATGTCCCATGTGTCTGTCTACACCATGCTTCTGTTCATGGTTTTTCTTGATCTCAAGACAGCCTTCCCTTCCCTCTCCACCTGTCTCATTCAGGGCGTGATTCGGCTGTAAGAACTACCTCCCACCCCAACAAGTTTTAAGTAAAAAGCTGTGTTACTGGGTGACGCTGGGATACAGAACCGAGCCAAATACAAGAAAGTAGAGCTCGGTCACCTGAGAGAGAAAACACTAGAGGCTGCAGTAGTCGAGGCTGCTTCTCTCTCTCACACCCTGTCCGAGACGGCTGGTTTCTCAGATCTGCGTCTGCGTTTTCCTCTTCGAGAGCCTTTCTTTACCACGGCGCCTGTGCTCCAGCCATTGCTGCCCACAGCCTG
>PVKM010015510.1:0-27823 GCA_004027735.1 Carollia perspicillata
GGTGTCTTAGGGACAGGTAAGAGGGAGGTCACGAGGGATGGGGCAGGGGCACGAGGAGTGTTTAGTGGGGATAACATGTCAGCTGGAGAATATGGAAGCAGTCATGGAGAGCACGGTGGTATGGGCCACATAACGATATAAATGTGCTTCACACTGCTGAACTATGCATTGAAACATAGCTAAAATGGTAAATTTCATTGTGCATGTTTTCCTGTGATAAAAATATCCATGAAAGAAAAAGAAAAAGCAGGCCAGGCCTTACAAGCAGAACTGGGGTGAGTCGTGCTCACGCTACCTGAACTCCTACTTTCACGAGGCCTCTGGACAGGCAGCAATGAGAAGAGCCTGGGGACTGAGGCCTGGTGAGCAGTCTTGGACAAGCCTGGGTTCTCTTCTTTCTACCTTACAGGTACATTAAGAAAACCAAATGATGCCGGTGTGGGGAGTTGCCATTGTGTGCAGGTGCAGAGAGTTGCACATCGGGCCAGCTGCTACCTTCTCACACATTTGAGGACAGCTGAGCAGGCCCACCCGATGCCCAGCCACCTGCAGCTGACAGGTGGGGACCCTGCATGGCAACCCCACCTGCCAGCAGTGCCAGAGTCACCCATGCACGAGCCAGCTGACAAGTGCCAAACAGCACTCAAAATGGTGGTTTATTTTAAACATTTACATTAATAAACATTTTAACCCCAAACAACTGATTCCTTATTATTGTGCTATCAAAAGAAAACTGTAGAATTTACTTCTAAAGTAATATCTCCTAGGGCTGTGTTGGTGTGCGCCCACTGCAGGACACACATTAGAAGCAGATGGCATCACTGGTCAAGGCTGTCAGTGTCTTTAACTTCATCCGAAGGTAAGACCAAAGGTCTAAATTTAAGGCCTTGAGGTTACAATGAAAAAAGTCCCTTCCCAGGCATGCACATAGACACACACTCATTGACAATCATTTATACATACCGACATTCACACAGTCACAGTCACACACAGTCACATCCATTTACACACCCATCTGTTGTGAGGGGATGGGGTCAACACCCATCACTGCATTACCTGGCATCCCCGCACCTGTTGTTGGTCCCAGGGAATGTGTCCTGCTCACTCCTCAGATTTGGCCAATGTCAAGATCTCCTGCTCCTGAAACATGATTGACAGTTTGCTTGGGTTTCCTTAAACTCCTTCCTGGAGCAGCCGTTCCAGCTCAACCACAGCACACCGCTGTGCCCCTCCCCCAGACCGGCAGGCCGCTGTGTCTGATGATGAGCAGCACGACAGTTGCAAAATAAAAAAAGAGAAAGGGACAGAAAGTCATGAAACCCGCATTTCATAAGATCACTAAGAGCTCTTAAGAAAATTCTGATTCTTCATGTTCCAACCTCGCCTTTATGGATAATTTTCTTTTTTTCCTGTCATGTGAAATGCATTTCTGGTGAGAGGAGAGAAAACAGCCCCAATCCTGCCACTGGCTGATGGGAGGGGACGCAGCCTGGTTCCTCCCTCCGTGGGGACGTGCCCGTGAGTGTTGAGGCTGCCCTAGTAGACTCCCTATCTATCTTCTTTCATGTGAATTTACTAGAACAAGTCAGTGCTGTAGACTCAGATGTAGGACCATGTTTCCAACCCAGCACAAGGCACATGTAGCATCACTGTAGCAAAGGCAGATTGACACATCAGTGACAGTAGCAAGAAAGACAGGATACATGTTGGCATTTACCATGTGTCCAGTGTCGTAGTATGGGCTTTCCATGAATTGACTCCATTTAAACCTCAAACAGCCTATGTTGTATTCAGTTATTACCCCACTGGACGCATGCAGAAATTGAGGGTTAAATATCTTTCTCTAGAAAGGTCAAAAGTGGAGGGTGGAGCCTGACCTTTTCCCCTTAGGAAAGTAATAAGTGCACGTGTTTAACATACAAAATAGTGCCGAGGGCTGATTAGACAGGGAGAGAGATGGAGGGAAGGAGAGAGATGGATGATGGGAGAAAGGGATGAAGGAGGGGAGGAAAGGGGAAGGGAGCAAGAAGAGAGGAGGGGAGGAGCCCACTCGCCCACCTCCCCACCTCCAGTCCTGCTTCTCAGAGGAACCCCTTCTGTTGGCTCTGAGGCCGTATCTCCAGGGGTCACCTCCATACCTTTTGATTAACCTAACACACCTTGATCAGCTTCAGTGCTTTTCCTGCTGACAGGTAGGGGTGTGGATTGCCCCAGCTCCCAGTACAGTCACATCAGAGCCTAGCATATTTCCAGGTGTATCTGCAACAACCATCAGTTCCTAGCACTTTCCCCTAATGAGGGAGGTTCCCTTGATGCCCCACCATGACGTGAAGGTGGCCACACGGTTACCCTCCTCTCCCCAACCTCTCCACTGCCGATGAGAGACAGACAGACAATTCACCTTGTTAAGGTTGACAGTCCTTACAGTCTCTGGTGCTTTGCGTATAGAGTTTACAAAGTTGAAAATGGATTAACCTGAATTAGCATAGCTAATCACTGTAGCAGACATCCCAAAATGAAGAGCGGCACGAACACAATTATTTGTTTCCTGTGTACCTGCTTGTGAAGCTAAACAGGTTTGTGAGCAGCCACACGGGACGCCAGATGCAAGGCTCTGCCTCCCTGGCCCTGTGAGTTCCACAGCCATCCTCAGGCATCCCATTTCAACCCTGGCTGGTGTTAGTCAGTGGATTGAGCACAGGCCTGTGAAGCATCCCATTTCAGCCACCAAGTGGAGGACCCCTACAAGGTCCCCGCATGGGTTGTGGCACCTGGCCACATGACCTCCCAGGTGGGAAGTCCCCTGGCTGGCCAACCTCCTGAAGCTCGTCACACCCACACCCCTGCATCAGGGGACTGAGTGCCCGACCAGCCTCTGGGTTGGACTTTTTCTACTCACAGGAGAGGTCCTAGTGCCAAACTCAGGAGTTTTTCTTTCTTTCACTTTACCAAGTATTCAAACCAACCCTTGTTTTCCCTGAACCAGATCGGGCTGTGCATTTAATATGGAGTATTTCCCTAGGGCTCCTAATTGCCTTTCCCTGTTGTGCAGGCAGAAATTCCAACTCTCGTCACACGCTCAGACGGTGCTCAGACCGTGCTCAGACCCACTCTGTTTCCTCTGTGGTGGGGTGCTTTCACGCTGCCTCTGGTTGGACTAGCAGCCCCGTAGATGGACCATAACATTTTGTCTTGATTTGGAGCGGCTAGCGGTCTTTTTCCTTCATTCTCCACCTTTTGTGGCCCCCATTTCCCACCCTCTTGGATTTCATTACCAAGTCTGTGGGCACCCCCCGCCCAGGAACATCTCTCCTCGGCCCACGAGTAGTGTGCTCCTGTGTAACTGGCTGCACACCAGCCACCCAGACGTGCCCCGGCTCCATCGGACCTCTGGCACCTTGGACCCTGATGTTTCTTCATCCTTTGTACAAAGCAACGTGAAGCCGGCATGATCGCAAGTGCCTCTCACAGGTCGTCCAAAAGGCGGCAACCAGAGACTGAATCCTGCAGAGTGTCTGTCATGTGCCTGTGCCGTGAGAACACTTCTAGCAACCGTCCCTACGCTTCAGAGCTACTCGACAATAGAAGCCCACTTGAAGCTGTAGGTAGACACCTGAAAATGATCTGAGTACCTTTAAAAAGATATCCAGACACACCTGTATGTGTTTGACAGTCCACACGCCTACACTCTCAGGGGAGAACAAGCATATTCTACCCTGCATACTGCATCTCACTTTCCAAGCTCTGGGCCCGATGTGATGTCTGCAGTGTCTCAGCTATTTCGACGAGTATTTCCTTAGCGCGTCTCTGATTCGCACCCAAGTACTATAGTCCTCTTCAGAGGGAGCGGGACAGTGCAGTCAACAGACTTCTGGAGTGCTTACATGTGCCTGGCACTGTCCTGGGCGCTGGAGAATCGGTGAAGCTGTTCTCCATCCAGACCGCACGGTGAATGCGCGCGGCAACAGTGCGCAGAACTAAACACGCACAAATGGGCACTAAGAGAACAGGACGTCTGCCCAGCATCATCGGTTCATGCCAGTGTCAACATCCTGGCTGTGGTATTGTTATTATTGAGGGAAACTAAGTCAGAGAAGCTGAGTCAGAGGGTATAACCCTCTCCGCATTATTTCATACAAACAATGTGAATCTATAAGTGTATCCAAAAATAGGGGAAAAAATGGAGCAAGGGACCCAGATTTTTTTACCTTGCCCCAGAGATTCCGTCCCAGGAGCTTTGGCTGGGGCCTCGGCTGAGTGTATGGAACTGCCCAGGGAACCTGGTGGTCAGTAGGTCCGAGGGCCACCACCCAGAGTACCAACCTCCACAGCTTTTGTCTCCTCCTCCAATCACAGGAGGTTCCAGTGCCTTTAATAAAGCTGATGTGTCTCAGTCACTTCTAATGTAATCACTAGGGTGAACGGCTTCTTCACCTTGTCACCTGGTTTCTTAAAGGAGTTTCCAAACAGTTTAACCATCTCAGAAATGACCAGGAGGGCAGTGCAGTCTGGCACGGTGGCCCTCTCGCTGCATCCAACCACATCTAACAAGTGACACAGATGGGCCTGGTATGCCATTCGCAGAAGGCTGTGCCAGGGTCCTGTTGGGAGCAGATTCACTCCTTGGCACCTTGGCTGGGTCCTGGTGGCTGTCACAGGCACAGTGCCCATGAATGATCCTACTCAAGGACGTGCAATGATCAGAGGGAAGGCGGCTTAATCAGCAGGAATGTGTCCTTCCTAATTATCTGCAGATTGCAACTGCAGAAGTGATATTCAGATACTGTGTCAAAGTTAAGGGATGATTAATAATTTTTCTCTGTGTACTTGGTGGAGTGGCACTCAAAATGATGGTAATAATCACACCTTGTCTTCACATGCTCTCTCCTTCCAGAGACAGCTCCAGTTTATCTTCCAGCAGGGCTGTGAGAAGGAAAATTTAACGCTGGTGGGTGAAATCAACACGCCCCACTTTTAGGGGTTAAACAAAGATGAGAGACAAAAAGCGACTCATCAAAAGTCTGACACTCAGTGGTCAAGCCTGGGGAGATTCTAATTGCCCATTGAAGACTCTGTCCTTTAGGGTGACTATGTTGCGTTGTCATAATGAACGTTTCAGCGTCTGAACCCAGTGAAATCTCCTTGCTCCTTGTGTCCCACGACGTGGGCCAGGGAGCCACACTGCTTGTTCTGTCCACACAGTTACTCAGGGACTCAGGGCTTCTCCAACATGTGGCCCCAGCAAGTGCCCTGGAGGCCTGCTGACCCTCTGCATTCAGTTGGCAATGAGCACAGAGCAACAGTGTGCAGGATAGATGGATGGGTGGTTGCAGGAAGGCCTGGGAGGAGCCACTCATGGCTGTGCCCAGCTCTGGCCAGACCTGAACTGCAAGGCAAGAGAGGCTCAGAAATGCAGGATGGTCCAAACACCATGCATCTCAGAAGCCCGGAGAGCATACCCATCCTCTTGCCTCTGTATCTGTGCAGCCAACTCCATCCACCTTCAGGAAGAATATCCAGAGAGAAGAATAAAAGTATGTCATGGCAACCAACATAGCACTTCAAAGGATCATGAGAAAAGAAAACACTGTCCACTTATTTCTAAAGAAAGTCTACTTGCTGTCCAGACCAACCTTCTTCCTTCCTGTTTTCCTTCTTCAAAGAAACAGAACACATCATTCTGGAACCACCTAGATGGGGCAGGTCCATGGCCAGCTGTCCCCATACTGATGACAACCATGATGAGCTCAGGACAGAATAGAAAAGGCTGGTAACTGTGGATTCTGGCAGGGAAGCATCAGCGAGGAGACCAGCATAGCGGTGACCTGACTGCTTTTCCCCCCTTGATATCAGCTTTGTCCTAAAGGCAGTGAGTCTCAGCACTGCTTCCTGGGCAGGACGGGAATGAGCCAGAGAGGACCGGACAAGGGGCTTGTTGGAGCCAGAGTAGGGGACTGACTGCCAGGGACCCTTTTCTCTTCTCCTTTCCTGGTTCTGCTCCCACTCGGAAGCTGCAGCCATGCTGGGGTGTGATCTCCTAAAATGCTGATGAAAAACCTGCCTCTGGCAAGAGCCTGGGAAAACGGGGTCCTGTACTCCAAAGAATTTGGAAAATCCTGCTTATTTTTCCCCTCTCTTTTTCTCTTGCCACTTTGTTTTGAAAACCACCCAGTTACGGAAGCTGTAGTACAGTGCATGGGGCAGGAGGGGAGAGGGATCCAGATTCTGAGAGAAACCAGAGCTTCTAGCCTACGGACCCAGTGCAGGGGAAGACAGGAGCTGGGCCCGCATGGAGCACACCCCAGAGGCCAGCACCAGCTGAGGTAGAACTGTGGTCTGATCTTTTTTAAAAAAAAAATATTTTATTCATTTATTTTTAGAGAGAGGGGACGGGAAGGAGAAAGAGTGGGAGAGAAACATCAATGTGCGGTTGCTTCATGTGTCCCCTGCAACCCAGGCATGTGCCCTGACTGGGAATCGAACCAGCGACCCTTTGCTTCATAGGCCTGTGCTCAATCCAGTGAGCTACACCAGCCAGGGCTGTGGTCTGATCTTAATGTTCCCACAGACTTAAACAGTGGTCCCTCAACCTCAGCCATTAAGTGGTGGGAAGACAGACCGTGAAACCCCGTCCACTAAGGGCAACACATCGCTCGCTGCCCCTGCAGTCTGAGGGAAAAAACAGTTGAATTTGAATGGGCACAGAGGTCAAGCAGCAGAAGGCCAGAGCTCCGGAGCCCCAGCCTGCAAACCTGCCATGCCCTGGATTCTAGTTTTGAGAACAAGTTTATTTGTGCAAATAAATCTATTTTTCTTTTGCATTTTCAGTTTCTTTCTTATGATCCCACGTTAAAGACTAAATTTCTTGTCTGAAAGGTACACATAAGCTAGTGAAGAGCAGCTCTCAGCCCTCAGCGTGGCTGGGGGAGGGAGATGCTGATTCACATCAAGTTCCCAGAGGGCACAGCCCAGCTGGACCTCAGCACCGCCTCCCCGCTGGGAGACCAGGCTCAGTTCTGTGGGGTTTGTGCCATTAACTGGGTGTGTCAACTGGGGTCAGCCAGTGCCTGCCAATGGCCCACCGATCCTGGTTTACATGGTAAATGTGGAGATACCGGGACCAAATCCATGCCCCTGTGCTACTTTCCAGGTGAGGCACCCTACTTTCCAGTCATGTGGGCTTGACTGAGCTCCTCCAACATTCTGACAACTCAAGGGAGGATTCTGTTCCCGTCGTCATTGTGAGGAGGGGACAGGTATGGGTAACAGGCCTCCTCAAGGAATCGCTCCGCGAGTCCTCCGTGATACCTCCCCTTCCGCGACACGTGGGAGGGTTTAGCACTGAGTCACACTTATAGGTAGGAACTGACGCCTGCGCATCCATATGGTCCCTTCTCTGCCCTTATTCCCAGTGAGAATTTGCTGGGGGAGAGACCAGAACTCTCTGCCAGATTCCACTGTGTTTGAGGCATTTATAGAGTATGGCATATGTAACCAGCTCAGGGAAGCCTTCGACTCCTGAGGTTTGCTCGCCTTTGCTGCCCCTCCACCAGTCCCCTATTCCGTATGCCTTGGGTCACTTCATGAGTGAACCCATTACAGGCCTAGGGAGTAGGAAATGCCAGCCGAAATGACCTCAAAGGAAAAGAAAATTAATGTGCACCCTGACCTGATGTGTCTTAGAAGCCAGCCCACGTCTGACTACACACAGGTCTCACTTGAGAACATTTTTTAAAAAGATTATTTATTTATTTGTTTATCTTTAGAAGGGAAGGGAAGGAGAGAGGGAGAGAAATATCAATGTATGGTTGCCTCTCATGCGTCCCCTGCTGGGACCTGGCCTGCAACCCAGGCATGTGCCCTGACTGGGAATCGAACCATGATCCTTTGGTTCACAGGCCCGCACTCAGTCCACTGAGCTATGCCAGCCAGGGCTCACTTGAGAATATTTTAATGTTACTTCTTAATAGCAATTTCTTTGACTTTATCACCCTTAACCCCACCCATTAGCAAATGACCAGAGAAATATGAACTGTTGCCACCTTGGGGCACGTCTCTGATGACACTACAGTGGGAGCCAGAACACGACGAATTGCAGGGACAGCAGGAGGCAGCTGCCTTGCACTGGGCAGCGGCAGGAGCAACGGACGAGTACTTTTTCATTAACAGAATCTGCGTCCTGCCCAGCGCCATCCCAACGCCCTTTAAGCACAGTCACTTAATTTATCGTTGCTGGCAGTTAAGCAGACGGCGGCTTAATTGTGGTGTGAGGTCATCTGAACTTCACTCTGCAATCTTCACTCTGCTCTGTGGATTCAGGTCTATTCTTCAGTTCCAAGACAGTGACTTAGAATTCCTTTTTTTTTTTTTAATCCTCACATGAAGACAATTTTTCATTGCTTTTTGGAGAGGATGGAAGCGAGGAAGAGAAAGAGAGAAACTTCATGTGAAAGAAACGCACTGATTGTTTGCCTCCCATAGGCACTCTGACCGGGAATCAATCCCACAGCCTTTCAGTCACAGGACAGTGCTCCAACCAGCTGAGCGGTACTGGTCAGGGCTAGAATTCCTTCTTTTGTACCAAGAAAAAATTAGTTTATCCAAAGAAGGAAAGATAAATAAATTAGAATTCAGTCTTACGTATGGAAGAGAGGACAAGAAGGAAGATTTTGATTTATATACCAGAACAATGTACATTATGCAGGGTGATGATTTTGTGGTTACAATTCTAAAAGTGACTTAGGAAACCCTTTGGCCGCTGGAATGGCTATGGGACATGTGCTCAGCCACTGGAAATCTTTAGAGCATTCACTCGACTACCCTGCACGATCTCCTGATTTCAATAAATTAGAAAGCAGGCGAACACATGTGAAACTAAAATTTTCTTGAAACGAATGTATTTGCTTTTTCCGAGTCTTGGCCATGAAAACCAATATTAATTATCAATGTTTTTGCAGATGGGAGCAAGAGGTGCTAGGGTGAAATGCTGACTAAGGAAGAGTGAATTCTGATGCATTTTTATTATGACAGAAGTAGTTGGGGTGAGTGTCTTCTTGGGTTGCCGAGATGGGTCAAGTCTCTGATGTCTCTCCATCTCCCACATCCACCCTTTCCTCTTCTGCTCTGTCCCTCTCTGATTTCTGCAATCCCACCAATCAACACAGACTGAACCATTTCCTGTAACTAGTACAACAGCCCCTGGGCTGCTCCTGTTTACCCCTTGCCATCTGAACAGGTAAAAACGTCCCTCTAACCTATGCTCCTGTGCTGGGCGTGCACACACAGACCCCCTTGTGCCTTGATGGTGGAGACCCAATCAGCCTTCTACACCTCTCTGGCTGCATCTGGAGATACCCTTGAGCAGAATGCCTATCTCCTGCCCCAGGACCCGCTTTTCCTATTTCTGGCTCCAGACTTTCCCCAAATGCCATCGTTTGCCTCTTTGCCAATCAACTTTATTCCCTCTTTTGAAACCCTTTATATTTTGCACCTATTTGAATTCTACGTGGGATTAAACCAGCTGTTCACCAGTGTCTGGATCATCAAGTGCCTAAGAAAAACCAGAGCCAGACAGTAAAGTAATAAAAACAGAGTCTACTCAGGAGTAAAAGTGGAAAAAAGAGACATCAGGACAGAACCAAGCCCCACTCTGAGCACAGCGTGGGCAAGTGGGAACTTACAGGGAGGAGCAAGTGGGGTCGGTGGGTGGAAAATCACTGAAGAAGCATTGGGATCGAGGGAAATTGGGGTAACGCAGGCCAGCAGGATGCTGCTGAAGGCGGGCTGGGGAGTCAGACATCACCTGGGGACGGTGTGGGCAAGGAACTCAATTAGGTACAGAGGCTGGTCGCATGTGAAGAAGGGGGGAGTCCAGCTAAACCAACTCAGCTGGATTCTTGCTAAAACTGGGCAATGCAGCAACGAACACAGAAACCCCAAAGTGGGGGCCTCGTTGGAAAGTGGAGGGGAGCCTGCCCAGAGTCTGGTCAAAAAGAGAATTCCTGTCACTAGGCTGTGAGTTCCCTAAGGAGAGAAACCATGTCACGTTTTTCCGTACACATGCCCCAAGCCAAACGCAGTGGCTGGCACTGGCAACTCCCACCATACCTCCATGAGAGCAGGTTGTGACTCGCGCCCCACTCACCTTCCCCGGCCCTGAGGCAGCTCCTCCCAGATGGGCACCAGACATAGGCTGGGCGGCTGGCATGGCTGGGGCTGCAGGCTCTTAGGGAACAGTGGCTGAGGTGAGGGAATGGCTGTGCTAATTCGTCACCACCTTGGTCAAAGAGAATAAAGCTAAGCCGATGGTGGGGACAGCTGAAACCAGAAGGGAGAGATGGGGAGGGGTCCCTTGTGGGAGGAGCCAGAGATATTTTACTAGACCAAGCGAAGGCACAGAAAGCCGTGTCTAAATGTGCCTGCAGTGGGCCTGCAGGTGCCTAAGCCAGTGTGTGTAGCCCCAAATACAAATCAACACTGACCCATCACAGCAGAAACCAGGAGAGAGCCCTCGTCAGTGTACCTCGAAACAGAGTCCGCTTCTGCACTCACACGCCACTGTAGAGAAAGAAAACAGTTGCTCCTATGATTCGTGACACAAAGAGTTCCAGGTGGCCGTTCCACAAGTCCTGGGTAATTGCTGGCCTTCGTCAGGATAACCTGGGCATTACTCGGTAACAACCCCCCATCACAGGGGCTCCACAGGTTCCAAAGGGTGCTCCCCACCATGTCCGTGAGGGATGGTAACGAAGGCAGTAGTCAGAGTAATGGTGACACAGCTGACTCTTGAAGAATGTGGGTTTGAACTTGGGAATTTTTTCAATAAATACCTGTTCTATTTTTGATTCCCTTTGGGAGTGTGCAGATATGGAAGGTGGACGGTCTGCACTGCTCTATGCATTCTGTATATAGGGAACTTAGGCATTCGTGGATTTTGGATTCAGAAGGGGGTCCTGAAACCAATGACCTGGAACCAGACACCAAGGGACAACCTAAGTGTTGGGGGAGTCAAAAATCTCATAAAGATTTTTGATTTCGAGGGAGGTGAGCACCCCCAGCCCCAGTGCCATCCAAGGACCAAGTGTACTATCCCAATAATAACTTGTCAAGTAGCTACCATTTCTCGAGGTTCTGCCTCAGGCTGGACACTGTTCTCTTTTCATAAATTACAACATTAAGCTTGATAACACCATTATGTAAGTAGATACTATTATCCCTACTTTACAAATGAAGCAACTGAGGCCCTTTGAAGGTGAGTCATTTTCTTACAGGGACACTTGGGGTAGGTGGCAGATATAAAACAGGAGCAGAGGTGTGACTCAGACCCCAGCTCTCTGAACAGAGGTGTTGAACTGAACTCACACCATGACCCGCTAGGTAGGCAGAGCAAGTGTCATTCTCTGATGCCAAGGAAAATGCTTGCTCAGGGGAGTCTCACAACAAGGACATGGAGAATCTGACCCGAAAGCCATTTCTCTTTCCATTAAGTTTTCTGTCTCCTTCATGCCTGTGCCTCATGTGGCGTGGGCTCTGGAATGCTTCTGTCCCACAAAGGACCACAGTGAGGACTATCTTTCTGACCTGGGATGTGTCTCATGCACAAGAAGAGAGGTTTAAAGATAAGGATTTCGCCAGATGGAAAAGGGGTGTCAAGTGGAGCATCTCCACTTTGAAGGCTAGTCATCAGCTACTGTGGCCACTGGCTGGGGACACTCTGAAGGACAGTTTCAAAGAGCTTGAGAGAAGGGTGGCTGGCTCAGCAGTCCCCACCACAGCTTGCTTCTAGGACATTCAGGGTGCATCACCATCTCTTGGCAGTGATTTAGGTGGCCAGGCTCCTGTCCAGACCCCAACAGGTGCCTGCCTCACAGAACCTACGGTGGATTCCACCTGAACTGCAACAGTGCAGCGTGCTTTGAACTACAACATACTCTTGGCCCATGCGATTTTTAAGCACTTTCAGTCCCTTCCCTTAATAAGAATACAGGCTGGAGCTTTAAATAGTAGCTCACCTTAATCTTTCTTCTGTTTAATCAAAACCAACGTGTTGAATATTTCAAAAGGAACACACGTTGGCAGTTTTAAGCCAGGAGTCACAGAGTCACACGGGCGTATCCCCACAGCAGGACGCCTGACTGTCATGAAGACAGAGTGTGCCAGGCCACGGAGCCGAGCGGCTCCAACCCCTCGAAGTCTCCACTGTCCCCCTTGAGATGGGGTCTGGGCTCACTTCAGGCTGCACTGATGTCCAGCAGGTTCCTGCACAGCAGCTCAGCTTGTCTTAATTACCCAGGCCTGGCCTCCAAGGTCAACCCTAGAACCTTCCAGATGCTGGGAGAGTCACCTGTGCTACAGAGGACAGAGGAGCTGGAACAAGAGGCAGAGACCTCAGGCTCTCTTCTCCTGCTTCCCCTGCCAGGGGTTCTGGGGGGCTGTGGGGTCCCCAGACTCAGGTCCTGATCCCTGGAGTGAACGCCCTTACTGACATCCTCCTCCACTGCTTTAAACAAACACACTACATTGTGAGTCCTCCAGGGAGAAGGCTCCTAGTACTTGGTACTTAGCATAGCACCTGAAGTCCAATATACATCTGCTGAAGGAATAGCTTTAACACTACTTGGCCATGATCCCATGTGACAGATCACACACTCTTTGCCCTGCACACCTACCAGCTGTAGGGATGTCTAATTATTGTCATTCCATTGTTTAATTGCATTCTCTTAAACTTCATTACAGTTTTAGATCAGATACAGATCTTTTTGGAACTAAGTCTATTTATTCACTTAGTAACAACATTGACTATGTTCCAAGAAAATTGGTACAGAGAATTCAAAGGTGAATATCAAATGTCTGCGTTAAGTAGAAAGAAAGATCTCACATAAACAACTTGACTTTACAGCTCAAAGAACTAGAAAAAGAACGAACTGAACCCAATGTTAGCAGAATGAAAGAAATATTAAAGATCAGAACAGAAATAAATAAAATAGAAACCAGAAAAATAACAAAATATTAATGAAACTAATAAACCAAACTAAAGTTGGTTTTCTGAAAATGTAAATAAAACTGATAAGCCTTTAGCTCACTAACCAAGAAAAAGAGAAGACTCGAAATTACAAATGAAAAAGGATTCATTACAACTGATACCACAAAAACACAAAGGGTTATAAGAGACTGCTAACAACAACTATATGCCAAGAAACTCAATAATCTAAAAGAAATAGAGAGATTACTAGAAATATACAGCCTACCATGACTGAGTAATGAAGAAACAGAAAATCTAAATGACTAAAGAGATTGAATCAGTAATCAAAAATGTCCCAACAAAGAAAAAATTAAGGACCAGATGACTTCACTAGTGAATTCTACCAAACATTTAATTTTTTATTGATTGATTGATTTTGAGAGAGAGAAAGAGACATCGATTAGTTGTTCCATTTATTCATGCATTCATTAGTTGATTCTTGTATGTGTCCTGACCAAGGATCATATCTGCAATCTCGGCATATTGGAATGATGCTCTAACCAACTGAGCTACCCAGCCAGGGCTTTCTACCAAACAAGAACTAATGCCAACCCTTCTCAAACCCTCCCCTCAAAACCGAAAAGAACAGAACCTTCCCAAAGTCATAGGAAGCCAGCATCAATCAACCTGTTACCCCAGCCAGACAAGGACACAAGAAAAGAAAATTACAGATGAATATTGCTGATGAATTTAGATGTAAAAATCCTCAAAAAATACTAGCAAACCAAACTCTACAACATATTAAAAGGATCACACACTACAACCAACTGGAATTGTTTTCAGGATGCAAGTTTGGACCAACATGTGCAAATCAATGAATGTGATACAGCACATTAATAGAATAAAAGATAAAAACCATGATTATCTCAATATATGCAAAAAAAACCCTTGAAAAAATTCAACATCCTTTCATAATAAAACTCTCAAAAAATTAGACACAGAAGTAGCAAATCTCAACAGTTCAAAGAAATTCTAGAGACCTGCTATACAAATTAGTGCCTGCTGCTAATAATACATGTTGTATACCTAATGTCTGCTCTTGGGTTAAGTGTTCTTAATCCAAATACTAATAGTGTTCGTACACAAAATACTAATAGTGAGGGCCTCAGGAGGGAGCTCGGGGAGGAAACGACATGTTTATGGCCTTGTGGGGTGGTGATGGTTTCACAGGTGTATACTTCTTTCCAAACCCAATGGGTCATATATATTTAACATGTATAGCTTTTTACACATCATACCTCAACTAAGTAGTTTAATGAAACGTGAATAAAGATGAACATAAATCAAATTGTCTTCTCCTGTGTTTTGGTCTGAAACCTCTGAATATCATCCAAGAAATAAGATAACTGCTTTAAATTTAACACATAAACAGTCAAGTTCAAAGCCACAGTGAACTCAGGCAGCACCACAGGCACAGGTGTGTACAATTGGTAGCAAACAGAAACACAGAAGAGGAAGCCCAGCATTCCTTCTGCCTCCAGTGCAGGGAACAGGGTCCTGGGTTCCAATAGGGGCCCAACTTTACAGCTAGTTAGCTGTGCAACCTCACCACTGGTGTCCCCTCCCCAATGTGACATGAGGGAGCTGGCCCATGTAACTGCCTGCCAGCACGAGGTTGTAAATCAGAGGCCCTGTGTCTGATCACAGAAGGTCCCTCCCAGGAGAAATAGAATAAGGAGTGGATAATGCAGATGGGTTCAATGCAGAGAAAATGCAGGGAGAACACACCAGTGAAACCACGAGGGACCCAGGCCACTGGCTACTACGCTGGCTGGTGGTAGATCCGAGGCTGTGGGCTCCCACCCCACACAGGAACATGCAGATGCCCAGCTCAGAGCTCCACGCCATCCACATGTCCATATATCACAGGGCACCCTTCTACCGACTATCACTCTCAGGACCAAAGAGTTGCTTTCTTATTAAACTAAGATCCACCTTCCTTCAACTTGCCACATTAGTATCCTCTGGTGTCTTGCATTTCAAAAAAAAAAGGTTTCATGTCCACCTCCATAAGCAGCCCCACATGAGATCTCTGCCTTCTCCCAGGTATCACCCCCACCCCCCGCTGTGCCGGGGAGCCACAGTGAAGAGCTCTCAGGTTTGGGGGTTACCCCGGGACCCATTGGGAACGTACACATGTTCACTGTCTTAAAGCTTCCCAACCTGGGGACTCTGGCCCATCTATCCACCTCCCAGGGCCCCCTGCTTCATCAACTATGAAGAGAGATGTGGTCCCGCCCCCAGGAGAGATGGTGCATGCAACCAGGACAGGCTATGCCCCTCTTTAATGAGACCAGTGGCCTCATCTGATGGTGTCCAGTCATAGCCCCCTGACTGAATAGCTCTCCATACACAAGAAACGCCTCTCAGGGTTTCTCAGAGATTAAACTCCAGTGTGGGGGAAGGTGAAGGCTGGCATCGTACAGCCGGAACCTGAGGGGGGTGAGCAGGAGAACGATAACCACAAACTTCAGCTGAATGTGACTGTAACTATGGCAGAGGACATATGTATCAGTTAAATAGCCTGGGAATGGAACAATCTGTGCCTGCAGCGTCTCCCTAAGTTTGCAGAATGTCCTTGAGCCTTATTACCTAACCAACCCGCGTAAAATAAATCCAGGAAACCATGTTCAGGGCTCACTGTCTCTCCATCAGAGGACGATGTCCCGCCTGGTCCTCGCTCTTCCTTCAACTATCTGTGTTGTGTCTTTCTTCATCTCCCGTCGACCCCACTCAGGTACCCCCACTCTGCACTGGTTGCGGCACTCAAGGATGGACATATTCGTGCCCTCCAGGACGTCTAACAACAACACACCCCTCCCGCATAGAGAGCAGTGCCCCGGGCCTCAGCGAAGCAATGCAGGCAGGTGTTGGAGAAGGCGGCACTCCCGATGTCCCGCCAGGAGCAGTGGCTCAGGGGTCTGGGGACTAGAGTGCCCAACGTCCTGCTCTGTGCCACCCCTGTCCTTTGTTATGTTGAAGTATGTTCTCCTTACTTCCGCTTTACTGAGAGTTTTTATAATAAATGGATGCCGAATTTTATCAAATGCTTTTCCTACATCTATTGATATGATCATATGATTTTATCCTTCATTTTGTTTACGTGGTATATCATGCTGCTTTGCGGACATTGAACCAACCTTGAATTCCAGGAATAAATCCCACTTGATCATGATATATGATCTTTTTAATGTATGGATAAACTCAGTTTGCAGAATTCAAAGTTGACCCTGTACTCATCGCACTTTGATGAGAAATAAATGTTTCAGCACTCGATTGCCCTGACTGGGTATCGAACCAGCAACCCTTTGGTTCACCTCCCATGCTCAATTCACTGAGCTACACCAGCCAGGGTTGTCAGTTCGTTCTTTATTTCCATGTCTCTGGTTCTATTTGGCTTGCTTGTGTGTTTTGTAGTACGACCTCTTGTAGTACGATCCCTTCATCATTATGTAATGTCCTCTTTTGTCTCTTATTACGGTCTTGGTTTCAAAGTCTCTTTTGTCTGATATAGTCATATTGGAAATCGTTGTAGTCATTGGCTTCAGAACTCTTCAGACCCTGTACTCATCACACTTGATGAGAAATAAATGTTTCAGCACTCGGTGCTCGCTCTGTACCACAAGAGAAAGTGCTTCACTGTTCTGTGCTCCTCAGTTTCGGCAAATGACAAGTGCCAAGATACCACTGTGTAAGCATTGCTACCCCAGCTTTTTGTTTGCTTCTTTCCATTTGCATGAAATATCTTTTCCATCCCTTTACTTTTCATCTGAAGTGGGTCTCTTATAGACAGCACATGTATGGATCCTGTTTTTTTATCCATACATTTACCCTGTATCTTTTGACTAGAGCATTTAATCTATTAACATTTAAAGTGATTATTGATGGGTACATAGTTATTGCCATGTTATTATTCACATTTATGTTCTTTCTTTTTTCCTTCCTCTTAAAGGAGTCCCTTTAAAATTTCTTGTAATACTGGTTTGGTGATGATGAACTTGCTTAGTTGTTTTTTTTTTTGGTCTGGGAAGCTCTTTATTTATCTTTCATTTTTAAATGATAGCTTTGCTGGGTAGATAGTCTTCATTGTAGGTCTTTGCTTTTCATTACTTTGAATATTTTCAGTCCAATCTCTTTCAGCTGGAAATGTTTCAGTTGAGAAATCAGGTAACAGTCTTATAGAAGCTCCCTTGAAGGCCACTAACTGTCTTTCTCTTGCTGCTTTTAAGATTTTCTCTTTGTCTTTAACCTTTGCCATTTTAATTATAATGTATCTATGTGTAAGCCTCTTTGGGTTCATCTTGTTTGAGACTCTGCTCTCCATGGACTTGTATATCTCTCTTCTTCACCAGGTTCAGAAAGCTTTCAGTGATTATTTCTTCAAATAGGTTCTCAATCCCTTGCTCTCGCTCTCTCTCTCTTCCTCTTCCCTTTCTGCAGTTGGTATCTGCTTGTTCTAGGCCTGGATGCATGCGAGAGAGGCCATGCAGCAAACAAAGGCCACTACCACCAATAAAGGGCCTGAGATAAATCAATAAAAGTCACAGGCACTCCAAGAAGACCTGCCACTGCCTGCCAACTCCCCTTAAGGCTCAGCCACTGAGAGCTTTGGGTGACATGTGAGTTGGATGAGGCAAAGTCTCAGGGAGTCACCATGGGAGGGCAAATGTTGTTCACCAGCTTAATGAGGACTCAGATTCTGTGCCAGTTCTGGGTCTGAGGTTCTTCAGCATAAGTCTCAGGATACACCGAGACCAGCCACCACATACCTGGGGCCTGTGGATTATTGCAACGTGGCAGGGTCTCAGAGAGTCACGAGGAGCTCAGGGTCTGCACGGGTTCACCAGGCTAAGGCAGATTCAGATTGGGCTACGTGAAAGCAGGGCTCAACATAGGGGCACTGGCAGCTGTCCCTCCAACCCTGCCTTGAAGCCACACGACTCATTTTCTGTGTGTGTGTGTGTGTGTGTGTGTGTGTGTGTGTGTGTGTGGTGTCCTGTGAGTCAATGTCCCTCCTCCAGAACCCAGGGTGAATGTCTGCAAGTGAGAATCAGTTCAAGGATCCTTTAAGAGGAAGCGTAGGTTTCCAGTAGCCTTTCATCTTATCTAGACAGATGGACCTCTCCACTTATTTTCACAGTCTTGGGGGCTTCTCTTTTCAGCACTGGTGCTCCAGGCTAGGGAGCCTGGCACGGGGCTGAGACCCCCTTGCTCCTGCAGCGGGGGGGGCCTGTGCTGCTGAGATTCTGCTCGTTTCTCAGCTGCTCCACACGGGAGTGGGGCCAGCCCATGTCAAGTCTCCACACCTCTGACAAGTCTCAATGTGGCTTCTTCTTTATAACCTTAGTTGCAGGACATCTGTCAGCTAGTTTTCTGACAGTTCCCAGGTGGATTGCTTTATAATCTAGTTGTAATTTTGATACAGTCATGGGAGATGAGGACAGTGTTCATCTACTCCTCCATCTTGACCAGAACTCCCTGAAATAATTTTTTGCGGGTGTTAGGAAAAAAGCCTTCTCAACATATGTGCTGAACTTTCATGCAATTTTAATTATCCTTCTGTTTTCAAATTTATTGAGTCTATATTTTTTCTCATTATTTTACAAATGCACACTTATTGAAGACACATTTGATAGAACAGAAAGACATTTAGAAGCCTTCTTTCCAGATAATATATATTATTTATAATATATAATGTATATACTTATATTTTGAATTATGTAATACACTTTATATCTGTATGTGTATGTCTATACTTAGATGATACAGATATATCTAGGTAGATATAGATAGATAGATATAGATATGGATATGGATATAGATATGGATATGGATATAGATGTAGATAGATGTAGGTGTAGGTGTAGATGTAGATGTAGATGTAGATATAGATACAGATACAGATACAGATACAGATACAGATACAGATACAGATACAGATATAGATAGATATACATAGAAAACACAAACCTGCCACCTACAGGTAGGAGTAATCTTAAGCTTTTAGGTTTCTTTCATGTAATGGATTTTGTTGGAATTAATATGGATTTTGTTACAGAGTCACCAGCTCAGCATGTGTTGGATAATCGTTACCATTGCTGCTACGGAATGCATCACGTGCATCTCCTGGTTTACAATACTGTCAAAGGGTCTATTTTGCAGCTCCGAGCCTTGCCCCTCAATATCCAGGTGTGAAGAAACCGGGGTCGGGGCAGGCTGGACAATACTGCCCCCATGTGTTCCAGTAAAGAACTGCAGAGGAGGGACGCTCTGCCAAAGCCCCCGAGGTCCACGAAGCCCGCGTTAGTGTTGCTTGTTTTTGAACCCAAGGACTGAGCATTAGACCACGATTGTCACCCGCTTGTAGACTCTGTTAAAAGTCTAAAGAAAGTTGGAAATCATCTCCTGAAATGAAGTAACTTCAATGGGTCGAAGTTGAAGGATCTCTCCTAGAATTCGGAAAGGGGGTTCCGGTGTTATAAATTGTGTTTGGGCTTCCTCCTTACAGTTCCAAAGAAGCGGCCTTACAAGAACAGCTTCGGTATATTATGACAAAATGTCCTGCTCTGTCAATCAATGTTTTGCATATGAGTTTGTTCTGGATCGCACTTGGCCGGTACTGGGAGGAGTTCGTGAGATTACTCCCCTTGGCAGGCTCTGGGTCTGCTGTAGTTGGACTGACTATATTTCACGTTAATTTATGAGTTTCACAGCTTTTATGAATTAGATGGATTGGTACACTAATCCACTAAAGCAGGGGTGTCAAACTCGTTTTCACCGGGGGCCAATGCTCCCTGAAAGACAATGAGAACAGGCAGGGGACCTTTAGAAGTCCCTTCAGCCCCAGGGAGGATTCTGGATATTGACTGTGCGAGGCATCTCAAGAGTGGCCCTCCATAGTCCTGGAGCCTCAGCCTGCAGGGGATGCTCCTGGGACTCTGTCCCTCAGGAAACATTCAGCTGCGTGCACCTGATGGCCAGGAAGGCACAGAGCCACTCAGGACACTCAAGGGGGAGTGCCAGCAGGTATGCAGCTGGGATGGCCTCGCCCCTGGTGTTATCGTCACTCCAGACAGCTGTGCCCATTTTCAGAGAGTGTGCCATATCATCTCTTGCATGACGTAACCACTTCTGTATATATCTGCTAGGTACCAAAAGGAGACTGACCATTGCGAGGTCCTGCTGAAGAACTATCAAAGCCTGATTTGGAATTCACTGCTGTCTTTCATTCACTTGCACCACTGACCCATTGCACAGTCAGTAAAGCTGGCCCTGGAGACCTTGAATGAAGTAGCATTGACTACTGAAATAATTAAAAGTTCACCCTTTAAATAAGAAGGATGGCCCTGGCTGATGTGGCTCAGTTGGTTAGAACGCCATCCTGTAACTGAAAGGTTGAAGGTTTGATCCCTGGTCTGGGTGTGTACAGAAGGCAGCCGATCAATGCTTCTCTCAAATCAGTGTTTCCCTCTCTCCCGTCCCCTCTCTCTAAAAGCAATGAAAAAATGTCCTCTGGTGAGGATAAAAATAAATAAATGAGAAATAGAACAAGCCCTATCTCTGAGGGCTACTCACACCCACCATACTTGTGGTAGATGAGGAACCGAGAGTCATAAACAGACGGGGCCCAGTCCTGCCACGTACGGTGGGATGGCTTCTCCGTGGTCATCAGTGCAAAGCAGAGACTATTTGGGGACCCTTCTCATTCATTCAACAGAGGTCTATGCTGAGAGGTACTTCCTCTTTAAAATGCTTTTAAAATTCTTTACTTTAGTGACAGTACAGTTTTCTCTTGCCACTCTTGCCTGAATCCCCTTCTGTGACCGTTCTTAGCTATAATTGTGTGGGTTATTTTCTGTCCAGTTGCCACTGCTTTAGCTGAGGCCCCTGACATCCTCCACCACAGTTATGGGCACAGCCTCTCGAGTTTTCTCGCCCATCCTCCAGTCAAGTGACCCCCATCCCCAGTCCCTCCTTCACACTACGGTCAAACTGCAGTTAAAGGCAACTTCGAAGGATGCCTCGTCTCTGCTGAACCACTTGAATGCCTCCTAATTGCCATCAGGATAAACTTAAATGCTTTTGTTGGCTCACACTGACTTTCAGGGGCTCTTTGAAAAGGCAGTTGAAAAAACATGAATTACCTTATCTTTACAGTAGGACCAACAAATGGGAATCTAGGGGCCCCTGTTGAAGGGGTGGCAGAGTTACAAGCGTTGCTGCCATATTCTGAGTATCAGCTCTGGTTCAGGAGCTTATTTTTTACAAAAATCCTGTGAAGCCTAGCTCATACTACGTTACATCTCTACCTTACAGATGAGAAAATGCAAGCCTAGGAAGGATTGAATGAACTGAGCAAAGCCATGAAGGTAGAAGGTGGCAGAGCTGGAATCTGGACCCAGGGCGAGTGAGTACCCAGAGCCTGCAGCTTTCCCAACCCGCGTCTCCCACATCTTCATTCTGTAAGTCATGCAAGACCGTGGCTGGGCAGTGAGCAAGCTGAAATTTTAATAATTGGGGAGATAAATTTAGATTCTTAAACAGAAGTGTTTTCTTGCATAAGGAAGGAAAGAATATTTTCTGAACAAATTTAGTATGATTCATCCTCAATGGAGAAGCCATTAAGAGAGTGACAAAGCAGGAAAGCATATCTTCATTTTCCAGGTTGTGTAACATAAACAGAGAGAGTGCTGGCTTCTGGTTCCTGGCGGCACAGTCAGGACTGGAGCCTCTCAATCTCAGTGTCGGCTCTGAAATGCTGTGGCCTTCTGGTTGCTTGCTCCAAATAAACATCTTCGAGTTTCTAAGGCAAATGCCTGAAAATTAGAAAAGCAAGTTTTTAATTTTTACTTAAATGCTTTAAACTAACTATAAATTGCTTAGTTAAATAAATTTACCATCTGTTGTAGAAAAAGTTATTCAGACTACTAAACATGTCATTTTCAACATAACAATGCCAGTCTCTGCTGTGGTTTGTGTTTTGGTGATTTTTTCCTGCATGGCAAACCAACCCACTGCTCAGGGACCTCAAATGACAACGATACATTTTGCTCATGATCCGCAGTTTGAGAAGGTAGTAGGGGATGCTCTTCTCTGCTCCAACTGTGGAGGCGCTGGGAAGGCTGTTGGCTGGGGGCTGCGGGCTGGAAGATGCTGCCTCACCATGTGAGACTCTCATGATTGGAGGAATGGATTCTAAGAGAGAGAGATAGCCAGGTGGAAGTCTATCAGTTCTCATGACCTAACCTCCAAAATCCGATATCGTGTGGTGTCACTTCTGCCACATCCTTTTCATGGAAGCCGTCCCCAAGCCCCGCCCAGGACCACGGGCTGGTCAGGACGCCTGGTGCTGAAGGACTGTCATCTCTTCGAGGCAAGAGATTTTTGTCTGACTTTTCTCTGATGCGCACATTGTGTGGCAGATAGTAGGTCCTACTAATCTATGCCATTGAATGAAACAAGACTCTGAAACACTCAACAATAAGAATCCAACACCCCAACAAAAAATTGGGAAAAGCTTTGGACAGACATTTCACCTAAAAAGAAGAAGACGTAAATAAACATATCAAAAGATTCTATCGGGGATGTTTAACCCTCAGCCCACAGGCTGCATGTGGCACAGGATGGCTATGAATGTGGCCCAACACAAAATCCTAAATTTACTTAAAACATCATGGGATTTTTTTTTTTTTTGCACATTTAATATGTGGCCCAAGGCAACTCTTCCTCTTCCAGTGTGGTCCAGAGACACTAAAAGGTTGGACACCCCTGCAACATCATTAGTTGTTAAGGAAATGCAAATTAAACCCAGAGAAACACACATTCCGGAACCATTAGAGGGTAAAATTAAAAAGACTGGCCACACCACCTGTTGCTGAGGATGTGGTACAAAGGACAATCTCTTACATTCTCACATTCTGGCGGGACTTGGTAAAACCACTTTGAAAAACAGTGGGACTCCTTTTCTTAATCCTCACCTGAAGAAATGTTCACTGACTTGAGAGAGAGAGGAAAGGAGGCAGGGGAGAGAGAGAGAGAGATACAGTGACATGAGAAGGAAACATCGCTCGGCTGCTTCCCAAACACCCCCCACAATCAGACACCGGATCTGCAACCTTCGGGTTTACAGGACAAGGCTCCAACCAACGGAATCTTTCAGCCATGGTGGGAATATTATGCTTTAAATGTTCAACATACACCTACCACGTGACCAAGCCATGCCACTCCAAGGTATTTAACCAAAACAGGCGAGGTCTGTCCAGAAAATATCCAGCCACGCGCCATGGAAAATAGACAATTATTGAGGAAGATCCGAGAAACACTGTACCCAGGGCAATGACACCTCAGTCCCCTTCAAAGTAGGCACCTTGGGACCTCACACAGTTCTCCCAATCGCCACCAGCTGCCCTGTCATATTCTCCTGAATCTCATTAATGATCTGAAATCTCTTCCCTTTCAAGGGTGATCTTAGTTTTGGGAAAAGCCAGAAGTCACAGGGCACCAAATCTGGTCTGTAGAGGGAATGAATCACCTGAGCCATTTGATGTTTTGCCGAAAAACTCTGCACAAGATGTGATACATGAGTGGGCACGTTGTTGATGAAGCCGCCAGGCACCAGCTGCCCACAGCCATGGCCTTCTGAATCACCCGAATAGTTCCATGGAGGAATGTTCAAGCTTAACACGAAATCTGATGCAGATTCATTGCTCTGCTTGCTCAGTCATTTTGAATGTGATGGCCACACAGTACACATGTTTACGCAATGGTTTCTACCGTCCCCACTGACGAGCAGAGTGAAGTCGTCACTGTTCCTGCATGCACATTCTAGTCCACTCTCCTTGGTTGCCAGGTTACATAATGTCACACAAACCATTCTCTTTATATTAACTATGGCTGCACTTCTGCACAGACTTCATATGTCCACACCAAGACTCAGATAACTAATTTGCTCATGTATTAATCTAGTGGATATTCCTGGAATATTTATGTTGCTGGAGGGGCATTGCTCATGCTAGAAACCAAGGATGCCTGGTCAACTGGATGACGGGTGTGATCTGTGTTCTGGAATCACTCACAACGAGGTATGAGGAGCACTTTTCACTCTCAGGAGCAGCAAAACCAAAATTATATAAGGAAAGGCTCTGTTGCAAATCAAAAGTGTGGTGTCCACAGGAAGCCACCTCAAAACTCTCTGGAATTCACCCTGGCTGGTGTAGCTCAGTGGATTGAGCGCGGGCCTGCAAACTAAACAACCGTGGTTTGATTCCCAGCAGGAGACACATGAGAGGCAACCATACATTGATGTTTCTCTCCCTCTCTCCTTCCCTTCCCCTCTAAAGATAAATAAATAAAATCTTAAAAAAAAACTCTCTGGAATTCAAGTCAGCACATTGCAGGGCCTCCCCAAGTGTGGCAAGCCCACTGTGGGCTCTGGACAGGCTACACACTGTGAAGATTTAATCCTCTGGAAAAAGAGGAAAAAAAAACATTTTTAACAGCAACATTGTCCTGAAGATGGCCTCCATGTTTGTGCTAGTGGTTATATGCTTTCTCTTTTTGGACTCACAATAGCATCCTAGGATCTGAGTGTCCATGTGGAACTTGACTTTGAAAGTCATCTGACTCACCCTCCCCTCCAGAGGCAAGAATATCCCCCGTATCTTAAATAAATTGCCATGCTCTCTACCTAAGAAATGGAGCAGAGCATTTCTTTTCTTCTCTTTTTAAAGTGTTCCCTTAGATTAAATAACATTTATTGCCAGTTGGACTGAGTAATGCCTCTTAGAAATGAGTACTTCAAATCAATTCACTTTCACATGGAAGCTTCAGATACGTGAAACTGGACTTACCGGGGTCGCTTTTGCTCATCCATCATCTTTACTGTGGAGAATCACCCTTCCTTCCCCCTTAGTCCTGTCTGTGGTTCGGGGTTCTCCCTCTGCCTCCCCCAGTGTGGGCACAGGGACCAGCCATGCTAGCAGGACTGCGTCATCTCCCTGACCACAGTGATTCATCTGATAAGGGCAGAAGACCCTCAGCCTCTCAGCATGACCCTGGAGCTATCTGGAAACACGGCTCACACTGTGAGCAGGAGTGCGGTGAGGCTGGAGCTGGTGGTGGTCTTATTCTCTACCATACAGAGTGTGCCTGCCTGAAGTGAAAAAAAACAACACTGGAGAAAAAGCAGAGCAAACAGGCGAAAGGGTGGAAGGAAGTGGGAGGAGCGGGGAAGACGACGAGTCTGAGAAAACACAGGAGGGCTGCGGTGCATCTGTGCTCAGTGTGAGTCTAGAATGTGTGTTTCTGTGATACATTCTTCCCCTTCTTTAGCAGCGGTTCGGTTAGATTTTGGACACTTCAGTCCAAGATTCATACCTAATGCTCAATGACTGTTCCTGTAGGTCCCGTTAATCAGCTCTTTCCCAAACTAGAACCTCGTATTTCTTCAACTTGTCCTTTTATAAGAGGATTCTCGGCCTTTTGCTTTCCTGTGAATTTTTCCCTGGATAAAGCTAACTTGGTTGGTTTCCTTTAAAAAGGCCGTGTGCAGCAGCAAGCACGAGAATCCAGAGGCGCTCCCACCAGCGGGAGCAGGAGAGCAAAACCACCCCCTCTTCTGTGCGGAATGCGGTCAGTACAACAGACGTGTGTTTCCTTCCCAGTTCATCACCTGCCGCCACGCGCCATGGCTTCTTAAAATTGGTTCTATTTTCCCTTAAAGAGAAATTGGAAGCAAAATACCAGCCAAGCAGTTGTGCTTTTCTTTTTTTCCTTTCGATGACCTCCAGGCTGTAGTCCTTTTTCTTTCGGTCATACTTAGTCAAACAAGGGCTTGCCACAGCCCGTGGCCTTTTCAACAAGGTTTAGTTCTTTTTAAAAACTAGCTTTCCTGAAACAACCCCTTTCAATGCCCCTCATTTCCATTTATGGCTAGCCATGCCCATTTCATATGCCTGTCAATTTTACACCAACCTTTATCAGAGGCCCAGCTGACTCAACAACACCCGCACTTCGGGCATCCCACTTACTGCTTCCTCATTGGGTAACTTTTATCTGTAGTCAGACGGGTCTGTTTAGGTGTGGTTTTTTTACCTTTTAATTACTCCTGAGATATTTTCTCTCTTGGAGCCTCTAGATATGGGCTTATGCTTTAACATGTTTCTGAATTTCTTAAAATCAGTTACATTAGTGAGGTGAGATGACACGATACTGTGTAACACACAAGCACAAATCTCACCAACTGTACCCACAGGAGCACATTCTCACTTACACTGTGGGTTCTGTCTGCTCTTCAAGGTCATGTCCTCTGTGTACTGACTTGATAAATCAGACTCCTTCAATCTTTTTCCCCTGACAGAGACTCTGCATAATATTACATGAATTCTTCACTATCTTGGCCTGAACATGACCCATGTCATTACTGCTCACCCTTCTGTTAGCCAGACTGGCGCCCACCCAAATACAAGGGGCTGTGAAATGCAGTCTTCAAAGTCCTCGAGTGACAGGAGAGATGGAGGGTGGTGAGAACTAGTCATGCCTACCACACACATGCCCAGGGCTCCCTTCTTCTGCTTTTATATGACAGTAAGTGATACAGTTGCTTTCTCTAAATGTACATGTTGGTTTGCTTGCTTAAAAATGGGTTCTCAGTGGCACTATTTTTTGTTGTTACCTAAACATTCCTGGTAGATAAAGTTCTCAGCGCACACCCTGTTCGGCAGATCAGGACACCAAAAGATGCCCGGAGTGTGCCAATTACTTCATCACTCCTGTAACTTGTCCCTTCGCTGGATTTGTTTATACTAGAGAAGCAATGGGACGAATTGGAGGCTCCATGGCACAGTACTCAACTCACGGTCCCCACCTACACCCCAACCAGGAGCCAGGTCCCTGTGGGCAGGCCATCGTGCGCAGACCGCCCAGTGCTATTCCCTGCCTTATCTGCTGAACCTCAGCTCTTCAGGATTTCCCATCAGTGTGCCTCAGATTCTACTCTCTCTCTGACCATTTGCCTGTCTCATAAACAGACACCAGTGGACCAGTTTGATGCCATGTTTCACCTGCTTGACTGTATCACCTCTGTCAGCATCTGTTTTGGCATTATTTTTCCTTGGTATTGACCCGTCTCAGGGCTGGCCTTGCTCTGAGTTCTCCTGGTCCTGATAGTCTCTGAATGGGACACCCTCAGATGTACCACTTCTTGCAAATGAGATGTTGTCTCCATGGGATAGACTGAACACACCCTGTTCTCTGTCTGGTGTGTTGTGGCGGATCCTGGCCGGCAGGATCCGTGTATGTTGTGGCTGCTTGTGAACAAATACACATGGACAACAGAGGTCCTGGGGAGAAAAAGGGGTGGCCTGGCCACTCTCTAAGTCAGAGAGAGAGGGTGAGAGGGCCAGAGCCCTCAGTCCCTGCCTGGACAAGCTTTTATTGCTTTTCTGGGTACATTACATGGAGGATGGTCCTCATTTACTATGTACAGGTTCACTGCAGGTGATTACCTTTTACAGATAACAAAGAAAAGAATGTTGTTGATTACTTCAAAGAGAAGGATGTTGCAGATCAAGGGGAAAAGTGGTTGAACCAGTCACACTCCATACTTGGGAGGTTTAGCTCAGATTTTAGGAAGTTACAGTAGGCCCTCACTGCCTCAATTCAGGGTGAAGGAGTTTTAGCAAAAGCAAGTCTCATAGCGGCCTAGGTACAATGCAGGCCTGATTCCCCCTGGGAAAACCTCTCCGCGGGTGTGGTCCTGCATGCCACTTGCTCCCCACTGGTTTTCAACATGAGGGCCAAGCT
>PVKM010015511.1:0-27830 GCA_004027735.1 Carollia perspicillata
ATGCAGATAAACTAGGCAAGAGTGGGCAGTGAGACAGACTGCACAGGCCAGGGCCCCAGCGATGGGAAATAAAGCCTAAAAACTCCGATTGAAAAGGTGCCAGGAGAGGCTCCCAGCCTCACAGAAGAGGTCACTGGGGAGACCCACAAGGTCCTGGAGTGTGCATAGGCCCGCCCACCTGGGAACCAGCGCCGGGGGGGCCCAGTTTGCTTGTGGGAGGCAGTAGAGGGGACGCAAATCCGAGAGAGCATGGAACAGGCGCCATTGTTCCCTCTCTGACCCCACAGACAGCATCACAACCCTGCCACTAGGTTGCCCTGCCCTGGTAAACACCTAAGGCTCCACCCCCCATACGTAACAGGCGCCACCTGACCAAACATGACTCAAACAGAAGAATAGCTCAGAGCCCCAGAGCCAATACTTTTAAACAAGCAAGAGACAGCCAACCTATCAGATGCACAGTTCAAAGCACCGGTAATCAGGATGCTCACAGAATTGGTTGATTCTGGTCGCAAATTAGATCAACAAATGAAGGCTACACTAAGTGAAATGAAGGAAAATGAACAGGGAACTAGTAGTTATGGGAAGAAAACTGGGACTCAAATCAATGGAGTGGACCAGAAGGAAGAAACAACCAAACAGAAAAGAATGAAGAAACAAGAATTCAAAAAAATGAGGAGAGGCTTAGGAACCTCCAGGACATCTTTAAACGTTCCAACATCCACATTATAGGGGTACCAGAAGGGGAAGAGGAAGAAGAAGAGCAAGAAGTGGAAAAGTTATTTGTACAAATAGTAAAGGAGAACTTCCCCAATCTGGCAAAGGAAATAGACTTCCAGGCGGTCCAGGAAGCTCAGAGAGTCCCAAAGAAGGTGGACCCAAGGAGGAACACACCAAGGCACATCATAGTTACATTAGCCAAGATTAAAATGAAGGAGAGAATTCTAGAAGCAGCAAGAGATAAGGGGACAGTTACCTACAAAGGAGTTCCCATCAGACTGTCATCTGATTTCTCAAAAGAGCCCTTACAGGCAAGAAGGGGCTGGAAAGAAGTATTCCAATTCGTGAAAGGCAAGGACCTACATCCAAGACTGCTCTATCCAGCAAAGCTTTCATTTAGAATGGAAGGGCAGATAAAGCACTTCTCAGATAAGGCCAAGTTCAAGGAGTTCATCATCACCAAGCCCTTACTATATGAAATGTTAAAGGGACTTATCTAAGAAAAAGAAGATAAAAAACAGGAACAGTAAAAGGGCAGCAAACTCAGTTATTAACATCCACACCTAAGACAAAAGCAGACTAAGCAGACACCTAAATCAGGAGTGGAGCCATAGAAATGGAGATCACGTGGAAGGTTAGCAACAAGGGAGTGGGAGGAGGAGGGGGAGAAGGTACAGAGAATTAAGTAGCATAGACGGTGGGGAGAAAATAGACAGGGAGAGGGCAAGAGTAGTGTGGGAAATGTAGAAGCTAAAGAACTTATGACACATGAACATGAACTAAAGGGGGGAGTGTGGGTGGGAGGGGGTATGCTGGGTGGAGGGGAATGAAGGGGGGAAACGGGACAACTGTAATGGCATAATCAATGAAATATATTTTAAAAAAAAGAATGTTATAACATTAAAAAAAAGAAAAACTACACATTCCCTCCAATTTTACTGATAGTGACATATAATATTTAAGGTATACAATATCTTGTAACTTCCAGGGATATAATACAGTACTGTTAATTATAGTCACCATACTGTGTATTAGATTCCCATAGCTTATCTATCTTCTATTGATTGACTGACTGATTTGAGGGAGATAGAGACAGAGAAAAGTTATTTGTTGTTCCACTTAGTGATGTACTCATTGGTTGATGTTTGTATGTGTCCTAACCAGGGATTGAACTCACAACCTTGGCATATTGGGAGAGCACTCTACCTGAGCTACCCAGCCTGGGGAGAACTTACTCATCTTTTAGATGGAAATCTATACCCTTTGACTGACATCTCCTAATATTCCTTACTTCCTGGCAATCACCATTCTACTATGTCTATGAGTTTGGCTATTTTAGATTCTACAAAGTGAGAACATATAGTATTTGTCTTTCTCTGTGACTCAGCATAATATCCTGAAGATCCACCCATGCTGCCCTGGCTGGTGTGGCTCAGTGGATTGAATACTGGCCTGTGAACCAAAGGGCCTCTGGTTCTATTCCCAGTCGGGGCACATGCCTGAGTTGCAGGCCAGGTCCACAGTAGTGGGCGTGTGAGAGGCAACCACACAATGATATTTCCTTCTGTCTCTTTCTCCTTCCCTTTCTCTCTAAAAATAAATAAATAAAAATCTTAAAAAAAAAAAAGATCCAACCATGTTGTTGCAAAAGGCAGGATTTCCTTATTTTTTAAAAAAGTATTTAATAATATAATTAATTTTCCACTGTGTGTGTCACATTTTGTTTACCCATTCATCCACCAGTGGACACTCATTCAGGGTGTTTTCATGTCTTGGCTCTTGTGAATGATGCTGTAGTGAACATGGAGGTGCAGGTATCTCTCCGAGACAGCGATTTCATTTTTTTTTTTGGATTATCTAAGCAGAAGTGGGATTGCTGGAGTGTATAATAGTTTTACTTTTAATTTTTTGAGGATCTCCATACTGTTTTCCATAGTGATCATACTGATTTACATACCCCCAAATATTGCATAAACCTTTTTTCTATAGCCTCGCCAATGCTTATTTCTCGTCTTTTTTGTTACAGCCACTCTAACAGGTGTTAGGTGGTATCTCATTGTGGTTTTGACCTCATTTTCCTGATGATTAGTGATGTTGAGCATCTTTCCATGCATTGGTTGACCATTTGTATATATTCTTTGGGAAAAAAAAAGAACTGTTCAAGTCCTTTGTCCATTTTTAATTTTTTCTTTTGCTATTACATTATATGAGTTCCTTAGAAGGTATGCAAATATGTTTATTCCATAGGTTGCTATTTTTTTCATTTTGCTGACTGCTTCTTTTGCTGTGTAGAAGAGCTTCAGTCTGATGTAGTCCCACTTATTTATTTTTGCTTTTGTTCCCTGTGTTTTTGGTGTATATTCAAATACTTATTACCAAGACCAATGTCAAGGAGCTTTTCTCTATGTTTTTTTTCCTAGAGGTTTTACAGATTCAGGTCTTTTAAAAAAATGTTTAATAGAACACTGCTTTTTAAAAAATATATATTTTGATTATGCTATTAGAGTTGTCCCATTTTTTTCTCTCCTTTATTCTGCTCTGCCCTATACCTTCCCGCTCACCAGCACACCCCCTCCCACAACTTTAGTTCATGTCCAGGAGTTGTACATGTAAGTTCTTTGGCTTACCATTTCCCATGCTATTTTTAACCTTCCCTGTCTATTTTGTACCTACTATTTATGCTTCTTATTCCCTGTACCCTTTCCCCCATTCTCTCCCTTCCTCCTCACCACTGATAATCCTCCATGTGATCTCTATTTCTGTGAATCTGTTCCTGTTCTATTGTTTGCTTAGTTTGTTTTTGTTTTTAGGTTCAGTTGTTGAGAGTTGTGAGTTTGCTGTCATTTTACTGTCAATATTTTTGAACATTTTCTTTTTCTTAGGTAAGTCCCTTTAACATTTCATATAATAAGGGCTTGGTGATGATGAACTCCTTTAACTTGACCTTATCTGGGAAGCATTTGATCTGCCCTTCCATTCTAAATTATAGCTTTGATGGATAGAATAATCTTGGATGTAGGTCCATGCCTTTCCTGACTCGGAATATTTCTTTCCAGCCCCTTTTTGTTGGAAAGCTTTGAGTAGTCAGCTGATTGTCTTATGGGAACTTCTTTGTAGATAACCATCTCCTTTTGCTGCTTTTGAGATTCTCTCCTTATCTTTAATCTTGGGTAATGGAATTATGATGTGCCTTGGTACTGCTTCCTTGGATTCAACTTCTTTGGGACTCTATGAGCTTCCTGGACTCCCTGAAAGTCTAATTCCTTTGCTAGATTGGGGAAGTTCTCCTTCATTATTTGTTCAAATAAGTTTTCCATTTCTTGCTCTTCCTCTTCTCCTTTTGGCACTCCTATGATTCGGATGTTGGAACATTAAAGTTGTCTCGGAGATTCCTAAGTCTCTTCTCATTTTTTTGAATTCTTGTTTCTTCATTCTGTTCTGGTTCAAAGTTTCTTCCTTCTCCAAATTGTTGATTTGAGTCCTGGTTTCCTTCCCGACCTTTGGTGCCCTGTATATTTTCCTTTATTTCACTTTTCATAGCCTTAGTTTTTTTCCTCTATTTTGTTACCATACCCAACCATTTCTGTGAGCAACCTGATAATCAGTGTTTTGAACCTTGCATGTGATAGGTTGACTATCTCTTTGTGGCTTAGTTCTATTTTTGGAGTTTTGATCTGTTCTTTCATTTGGGCCTTATTTTTTTGTTTTGGTGTGCCTGTTACACAGTGAGGGGCAGAGCCTTAGGTATTCACCAGGATGGGGCATTCCATGTCATTGTGCTGTGGCACTGTTATGTGTAGGAGGGGTCAGAGAGGGAACAGTGTCACTTGCTTGGCTCTTGGCTCGCTTTCAGATACTTCCTCCACTACCCACAAGCAAATTGGGCCCTCCTGGAGCTGGTTCCCGTGGTGGGGTGGGTTTGTGGATGTTCTAGGATCCTATGCGTCTCTCCAATGAACCCTCCAGTGAGGCAGGGAATTTCTCCCGTCATCTCAACCCCCACAGATTTCTAGTCAGAGGTTTTGAGGCTTCATTGCCCTGCACTAGAACCCTGGGTTGCACAGTCTGTCTTGCTTCCCTGTTATTCCTCCTGGTTTATCCACACACAAATGTGGGATAGCCAGGTCTGCTAGCTTCTGCCTCACTGAGAGCCCCTTCCTCCTTGGCTATCTCCTCTTACCGGTATGGATAAATGTTTCTTCTTTAACTCCTTGGTTGTCGGACTTCCATACAGTTAAATTTTCTGGCAGTTTTGGTTATTTTTGTTTTTAAATTTATTGTTTTTCTTCTTTTGGTTGTGTGAGGAGGCAAAGTGTATCTACCTATACCTCTATCTTGGCTGGAAGTTACAGTTTCAGGTCTTAAATTTAAGTCTTTAATCCATTTAATTTTTTTCTGAGTGGTATAAGATATGAGTCCAATTTCATTCTTTTGCATGTGAATATCGAGTTTGTCCAATACCATTTTTTAAAACAGATTTTATTTTACTTATTTTTAGATGGACAGGAAGGGATGGAGGAAGAGAAGGAGAGAAACATCACTGTGTAGTCACCTCTCACACACCCAACACTGGAGACCTGGCCCACAACCCAGGCATGTGCCCTGGACTGAGAATCGAACCAGTGACCCCTTGATTTGCAGGCTGGTGCTCAATACACTAAGCCACATAAGCCAGGGCCCAATACCATTTATTGAAGATACTATTCTTTCTTAACTGAGTATTCTTGGCTCCACTATAAAATATTAGTTGAATGCATATGCACTCCATGCTCTTAACACTGCTCCACTGGCCTATGTATTAGTATGGCCAGTACCATATTGTTTTGATTACTAGAGCTTTGTAATACAGCTTTATAGTTTGAAATCAGAAAATGTGATACCTCCAGCTTTGTTCTTTCTCAAGAATGCTTGGGCTACTAGAGGTCTTTTGTAGTTCCACGTAAATTTTAGGATTACTGTTTCTGCTTCTGTGAAAAAAGCCATTGGAATTTTGACAGGGGTTGCACTGAATTTATAAATGGCTTTGGATAGTATAAACATTATAGTAATATTAATTTTTCTAATCCATGAGCATAGGATATCTTTCTATTTTTGTCTTTCATTTCTTGCACCAATGTCTTGTAATTCTTACCTTTATTCCTAAACATTTTATTATTTTTGATATTATAAATGAGCTGGTTTTATTTCTTTTTCAGATAGTTTGTTGTTAGTGTATAGAAACACAACTGATTTTTGTATGTTGATTTTGTATCCTGCAACTTTACTAAGTTTATTAGTTCTAACAGGTCTTTTTTGGTGTAGCTTTAGGATTTTCTACATATAAGATACTTCTTTCTTTCTGACTTGGGAGTTTTACATCTTTTTCTTACCTAATTGCTCTGGCTAGGACTTCCAGTATTATGTTGAACAGGACTGGTGAAAATGGATGCTCTTGTCTTGATCTTTGTGGGGAAGCTTTTGACCTTTCACTGCTGAGTATGAAGTCAGTCATGGGTTTGTCATATATGGCCATTATTATGTTGAAGTCTTCCTTTTATACCCAATTTTTTGCTTTTTCTGCATTTATTAAGATGAGCATGTAGCTTTCACTTTTCATTCTATCAGTGTGATATATCACACTGACTGATTTGCAGGTGTTAAACATCCTTCCATCCTGGGGATGAATTCCCCTTGGCCATGATGTATGATCCTTTTATTGTGCTGTTGAATTTGGTTTGCTAGTATTTTGATGAGAATTTGTGATCTATAGGCATCAGGGATATTGGCTTGTAGTTTTCATGTAGTGCCCTTATCTGGCTTTGGTATCAGGGTAATGCTGAATCTCTTCCTCTTCAATTTTTAAGAGTTTGAGAAGGACTGGTTATTTATTCTTCCTTAAAAGTTTGGTACAATTCATCAGTGAAACCGTGTGGTCCAGGGCTTTTCACTGTTGGGAGGTTTATGATCTCCTTACTTGTCATTGGTCTGTTCACATGATTTTGTCTTGTGAACATAGGTTGGGTTGTATGTTTCCAGAAATGTATCTTTTACTTCTAGGTTATTCATTTTTCTGGCATATAATTACTTATAAATGTCTCTCATGATCCTTTGTATTTCTGAGGTGTCAGTTGTAATATCTCCTCTCTGAATGATAAGTATACATTATATGGCTTGTGCGATGTAGTAAGAAGTACACAGAACCATTTATGAAATATCCTTGCAAAAACATAACAAAACAAAATCCCCATTCATAACCTCATCAATGAGATCTGACCAACAGTTTATAAGATGTGCTAGAGATAGGGCAACTTATTACCTTAGTATTCTTGCAATGTGAGTAATAATAAAATCTAGAGAATGGGATATTCTATGATGACAAATGATCTTTCTCTTCAATCAAAAAATTACAAGGATAAAAACTAAAATACTGGGTTTTCTCTACAAGTCATATTAGGTCTTGGTTCCATACAAATTGGATACTGAGACTCATAGAAGGGTAAGCTAGGGAAAAAAAATCCGTATGATAATAAAGTGAGGCAGCAAAGAAAACTGTTATTGTCAAGAAGAAAGGAATTACAAGGAGGATAGTTTCTTCTAAGAATTTTTAACCATAGTCAACTAGCATGCAGATTTCAGGTTAGAAATCTGTCTGTGCTATGGGACAAAGCCCAGAGATGAAAGCAATTTGAGACTGGTCACATCTTTGCAAATCCTTTTTGGAGGTCCTTCACTGTCAGAATATCCACAGAGTATAAATATGAACACGATTCTCACACTTATAGCAAATAAAGCACTATAAGCAAGAGGCAAAAGAAAAACAACAAATTTAGGCTACCAAAGACTGTAAATACCTATTACCAATCTGATCATAAAAATTATGGAATAAAATACAAGATAATTTATAAATAAACAAGAAGCTACAGAGTATGAAAAATGATCAGGCATATTTAAAAAACAGAGAACTTAAAAGAAAAACAAAAAACAAAAGAAACACCCCTCAAACTGCAGATTGACACTGCTGAAGAGAAAATGAGAACTGGGTAACAGTTAAGAAATTATAATGCTGTAGCACAGAAAGCCCAAATGATGAAAAACACAAAAGTGAAGAGACATGAGAGATAAAATGAAAATGTTTAACATAATTCTAATCACAGTTACAGAAGGTAAGAATTGAAAGAATGGGGGAGAAGCAATATCTAAAGAGATAAAAGCTATGAGCTTTCAAGGATAGTTACTTAAATAGGAAAATAAAATACAAAACTTAAAAAAGTAGGATAAAGAGGATGCACAAAATATGGCAGTAAAAAATCCAACTACATCAATATCACAATGAATGTAAAAAACTAAACTAGTAAGAGCTGAAAATAAAAGGATGAAAACAATTGAACAGGGAAAAATGCAACAATAACATTAAAACTGGTATATAAAGGGGGAAAATAATAATTTTATAGCGGAGAAGTCTGAGAAACACTACCTTAACCAGGTGATCAAGGTGAGTACCACCAGTGATAAGTAACTCACCCTTGATGTGATATGATGAAAATCATACTTCACACCTCAGCAGTCTCACTCTCTGTCCCAAACTCTTAACCCGAAACAATGGGAAGAACATCAGACAAATCCCAATTCAGCAACATTCTACAAAACATCTGACCTGTATTCCTCAAAAGTCTCAAGGTCATCAAAAACAAGGAAAGTCTGAGAAACTATTATAGCCAAGAGGAGCTTGAGGAAACATGACTAAATATATTCTGGATAAGTATCCCAGAACAGAACAAAGACATAAGGCAAAAAATTTTTAAAAACTGAATAATGTATGCATTTTATTTAATAATAATTATCAATATTTGTTCATTGATTATAACAAATGTACCATGCTAATATGTTAATGGAGGGAATGGGATGTGGAATATATGGGAACTCTCTGCACTATTTTTGTAATTTTTCTATAAATCCAAAATTGTCCTAAAATAAAAAGTTGATGTAAACAAAAAGCTGGTGTAGTTATATTACACCTATTGTATATTATCTGTATAATTTAAAGACAAAAAAGCATTATTATGGATGGAACAGTCATTAATGATAAAAAGCTGAACTCACAGGATAATTTAGTTCTAAAATTGAGGGACAGGAAAACGGGTGATAGTTTATTAGTCTGTATTCCTTATATGTAGTTTATATTCTTTTTCAACCAATGAAATATTTCAAAATAAAAGAGAAATAAAATACCTGAGTGAATATTCTGCTGAGCTTTGATCAATGCTAAGGCAGCAGATATGCAATGGAAAAGCAGGCACTCCAATACACTGTTGGGAAGATTAAATAGGTATAATCTCTACAAAAGCCAATTTGATGATATCTATTAATGTTACAAATGCATATACCCTTTAACCCAGCAATTCCACTCTAGTCATTTATCTTATGGATATATTTGCAAAGCTACATAAAATTATTTTATACAGTGGTTTATGATAGGACTGTTTGTACTAGTAAAAAGTTAGAAACAGCCTAAAAAGAAATTAAAAGAATTGAGTGGTATTTCTATAATAAACTACTTTAAACTCATCTCTCTCATTTACTTACTTATGTAAACAAAGCATTCACCATCTGCAGAAACAAAATAAAGAAACTGAACTGAAAAAAAGAACAGCCTAAATGTCTGTCAATTGGAAAGTGGTTATATAAATAACCATACCTCTATGTAACTAAAGAAAAAAAAAGAAAGCTTTTTATATACTAATATAAACGGTGTCTACCATATATTGCTAAGGAAAAAAAAGCAAGTATGGAACAGGATGTATATTATACTAGTCTAGAATATATTAACACATAACCTAATTGCGCTCATATTCTGTTTGCCTCTCCTGGTTTATGCCCCATTTTTCTCCACCTTGCTTTGTGTACTGGGAGGGTGGACAAAAAAGTAGCATCTTTAGGGCAACCTTGCCCTCCTCTAGTTTCTGATGTGTTCTAACAATGATGGAATGGCTGGAAAATCAGAGGGTGGTAAAAAGTGTTAAGGGAATTTTTTCCTGGGCTGCCTCACTGCAGGTAGTTTGCAGGTCCTGTTAAACAACCTTTTGCTCTCTGCTACAGCTCTTGTCAAGTTCTGTCAACAGCCCCCTTCCCCTGTACTTTCAGGCTTAGGAGTAGAAATGGTTTCCCCTAATTGCTGATCCCTGACTATTTCCCAATCCCTCGTTTGTTCCTACCCTAATGTTTGTAGATTCTGTCACTGTGTGTAGGGAGAGGGGGAGAGGGGGAGACAGGGAGAGGGAGACAAGAAGGGAGAGAGGGAAGGAAGGAAGGAGGAAGGGGAGAAAAAAGAGGAGAAGAGAGGAGAAAAGAGAAGAGAAACACTAGAATGAAACACCAGAGATTTGTAACAAAAAAGTACTTGGCATCATGGCTGGCAGACATGATAAAGACTTTTCATTGAATTTTGTAACTTTGAATTTTGGAGGGAAAACACATAATGTGAACTTAAACATTTAAAAGAGTTAAAGAAAACAATGTGTCCTGTTTTGGTGTGACCAGTGGAATGAGCACCGAAAGGCCTTCAAACCAAAAGATTGCCAGTTCAATTCCCAGTCAGGGCACATGCCTGGGTTGCAGGCTGGGTCCCAAGTTGGGGGCATGAGAGAGGCAACTGGTTGATGTAGCTCTTGTATGCTGATGTTTCTCTCTCTCTCCTTCCCTTCCTGTTTCTTCAAAAATAAATAAAATCTTTAAAAAAACATTAAAAAATGAGAAAATATTGCCTATGAGATATTGTAGTAGCCAAATCTTTTCTTTCATGTATTTGTTATTCCTTTCCATTTCCAGCAGGACAAATATCAAGACAAAGAAAAAAGGGAATAGACCATACATATTATTCATTAGTATTATCTGAAATATTCTCAGATTAACATTATCCCTATTTGCTCTTATAGTATCTAAAACTACTTCTCAACCATGTATGGCCTGGTAGCTGTCTCACTTAGTGACAGTAACAAGAAATTCAGCAATTTAAAATCCTGGCTCCTTCACTTACTTGCTAGAAGCTGATGGGCTTCCATTAAATAAATTTGTTGACTCTGTTTTCTCATATGTAAAAGAAGGACAATATCTACTATGTTCTTGTTTTTGAGAAGTTTAAAAAATATATAGGCAAACTGACCAATATAGTGTCTGGCAAACAGTAGCAGACTATTGGCAAATAATAGGTATTGATATCAGTGTTAATGTTATTTCTTACATTGTAACACAAAATAAAATTGTAACAACTATTAATTTTATTTGCTAGATTCTCTAAGAAAAGTTTCTCCTAGGAATCATTCCTCATTATCCCTAGTGAATATCTTTCCTTTCTAAGCTTTACACTTCACTTAATATTTTAAAAATAACTTTTTGAGGGTGATTGTTATTTTCAACCCTATACATAAGTTTAAATTGATGTTTAGTTGATAACAACAATAAAACAAATAAAAACACACTGTGATAAAAATTTCACTTGAATGTAACCTAAGAATGTACTACTGACTTATTAAGACGAGAGCGGGAGTGCCTATACTTAAAAGTTGATTTTAACTGTAAAATTGTTAGTGGAAACAAAGGCCGTTTTATAATGATAAAAGAGACAATCCATCAGCAACACAGAACAATTAGGAACATATATACACCTAACAATAGGGCCCAAAATAAACAAACTGAAAATGGAAGTGATTGAAGAAACAGGTAATTCATCCAGATAATGGAATACTTTTCAGTGCTAAAAAGAAATGAACTATCAAGACATGGAGAAACTAAGTATATATTACTAGCTGAAAGAACCCAATCTGAAAAGGCTATATACTGTATGATTCCTACTATATGACATTCTGAAAAAGGCAAAAACATGAAGACAGTGAACACATCAGTAGTTGCCAGGGGTTAAGATATTTAGTTCAGTGAAACTACTATGTATTATACTTTAGAAGTAGATACATGTTATTACACCCATGTTCAGACCCATAGAATGTATACCACTAAGAATGAACCCTAATATAAGCAATGGACTTTGGGTAATAATGATGTGTCAATTGTTCATTGATTGTAACAAATGTATTTGGCAAAAGATATTGATAATGAAAGAGGCTATGCATGTGAGAAGGCAAGGAGTATATGGGATATCTCTGTGCCTTCCTCCTAATTTGCTGTGAACCTAAAATTGCTCTAAAAATAAAATCTATTAAAAAAAACAACAACTTAAATTTCCACCTTTAAAAACTAGAAAAAGAAAAGCAAACTACACCCAAACCAAGCAGAAAGAAGGAAATAATAAAGACTAGAGTGGAAATAAATGAAATGGAAAATTAAAAAAAGAGAAAAGTCAATGAAAACAAAGTTGAATCTTTGAAAAGACTAACAAAATTGACAAACCTTTAGCTTGACTGACCAAGAAAAAAGAGAGAAGATTCAAATGACCAAAATCATGAATCAAAGAGGGGGCATTAATACCAACCTAAGAGAAATAAAAATGGGACCATGAAAAATTATATTCTGACAAATAATCTTAGCAAATCAAATCCAACAATATCTAAAATGGGCAATACACCATGACCGAGTGGAATTTATCTCAGAAATGTAGAGTTGGTTTAACAAATGAAAATCAATTAATGTAGTATACCATTTTAATAGAATAAAGGATAAAAAGTGCTTGATCATCTCTAGAGATGCAGAAAAAGCGTTTGACAAAACTCAACACTGTTTCATGGTAAAAACAGTGAAACAAAAGGGAACCTGATAGAAGGTCAACCTGATAAAGTTTACTGAAAACCCGGAGATAACATACTTAATGGTGAAAAACTGTTCCTCCCTTAAGATTAAAAAAAAAAAAAAAAGACAAAGATCTCTGTCCTCACCACTTCCATTTGGCATTACAATGGAGGCTGTAGCCAGGGCAATAAAAGCACTGAGACTGAAAAAGTAGTAGAACTGTCTCTGTTCACAAATGAATAATCTTGTATATAGGAAATCCTAAGCAATCGAATAATCTTGTATATAGGAAATCCTAAGCAATCGACTGTAAAAACTATCAGAACTATTAAACAAGTTCGGCATGGTTGCAGGATACAAGATCAAAATACAAAAACCAACTGTATTCTACACACTCACAAAAACAATCTGAAAATAAAATTAAGGAAACAATTCCATTTAAAAGAGGCTCAAAAAGAATACTTAGGAATAAATTTAACAAGAGACCTGTACACTGAAAATTACAAAACATTATTGAAAGAAATGGGGAAGAAAAAAAGGAATCAAGAATTCTGCCCTCAAGATATCACCGCTGAATTACCTGTTTAGCTAAAAAAAAAAAAAAAAAAGAGTTACCACCTGGTCTTAAACATTATGGAAATTCTTTATTTTTAATGGAAGACAAACTTTTTCAACTGGTATTCCCTTCATGTTTTAAAGTAATGCTCCTTTCCCTGGCTGGTGTGACTCAGTGGATTGAGTGCCAGCCTGTGAACCAAAAGGTTGCTGGTTCGATTCTCAGTTAGGGCACATGCATGTGTTGTGGGCCAGGCAGGCCCCCAGTAAGCAGTGTGAGAGGGGGAACCAATCGATGTATCTCTTGCACATCAATGTTTCTCTCCCTTTCTTTTCCCCTTCCCCTCTAATAATAAATAAAATCTTTAAAAAAATAAAGTAATGCCCCTTAAATTTAATGTGCACATAAATTATCTGATGATCTTATAAAAATGCAAAATTTTAAGTGACACTGGGGATTGGTAGGGGGAAGGGGCTAAGGTTCTTCATTCCTAACAGCTCCTAAGATGATTCCAATGTTATTGGTCCTCAGACCACATACTTTGTGTTGCGTTTAAGTATGTGGTTGCATATATATAATTGCCCAAAGAAAGCAAACCCTAATGTAGGTGGCAAATAGTGAGAGGAATGTGAGCCTTAGGAGTCCTCCTAAGTTTTTCATAACAGAGTACACTATACTCCCTACCAACAATTAAGAACACATACTTGACACCCCTGTCCCCCATTCTGGCCACCACTGTAAGTACCAGAAAAGATGTAGACTTTGCCAGCTAGCCAAGCAGACTGAGGCTAAATCCACACAAAAACTTTTAAAATACCTGCTACACAGGGATCATCCCATAGAATGTTAACACCATCTCTTCCTCTGTTCTCCTCCCCTCATCTTTTATTCCTTCTTCTAGCCAGTGTTTTTTAAGTGTTGTTTGGGGACCAAAGGTGGTCCCTGGCAATTAATTAACTGGTCTACAGACAATTTAATAAAAAATAATGAAAGTTTTTATCACAAACACTTCAAAAATCTGAAAAGTAAGATTAATCATGATTTTCAAGGAAATTCTTCTAGGTTGTTATGTTCCATGGGTCACACATATAATGCAAAGATAGTGAATATGGGACAATTTCAGCTAACGAACTTGCATCATGTGAATTGTTTACATTGGTTAAATAGATATTTTGTCCTTACTATCCTAATGTGCTAAACCCCAAATTTAGGAAAATGAACTAATGTATCAAAGTGTTCACTGAAGAGTAAAAGTAAAAATACATTTAACTCAGAATGCCACAAATAATAAACACTGATCATTGAATGAAAATAGTGTTATGTTAGAATGAGCTGTGATCAGTAAATTAGGAGTGGTTAATTACATTTGGAGACCTCCTTTTTCCCATTGTACTGTAACACATTACTAAACAGGAACTGAAACACAGAACAACGGACAATAAGTCACTGAAGCATTCATTTAATTTTCAACCACTGTAGTAAATAAACCAATCAATGCCTGAATTATAAATTTTGTCATTGAAAGCAAATTTAAAAACTGCAGGCAAGGGAACTTCAACTTATTTTAACAAAAACAGATAAACTATGGTCAACTTCAAAATGAATGACAAATATGCTCAGAGAAAAAACAATCTACTGGCAAAAAATTCTATCATCAGAAGCCACTACTGGACATTATATGTGTGGTATATAGTGAGAAAGAACAATTACCATCATAGCTGTATGTGGTCTTAAATAATTTGGTTTATGGTTGCACCAAACTACTAGTGTTTTTAGTATAAATCACCTCTGGTATATACTTAATCAAAAAACATTAGGCCAATTCAATTCACACATGGCTCCATTCATAGACAATAGCTGCCATTTGACAAAAAGCCTTCTATTCTTAAGTCAGTGTTAAAAGCTCCCCAGAAAATTATGAATATCATTCAAACAGCAGCTGCTGAGCAGATATCTTTAGCATGCTAATGTCAAGAAAGAAGCAAATACGAAGCAAATACAAGACTCTGCTCTTCTATCTTGTCAGGAGAAAAGATGCTAATAAAACTATTCAAATAAAATATATAGTTTGCTTGTTTTTTTCATGACACCGATGAGCTCAATAAAAATCTCTATGATTAGCCCTGGCTGGTGTAGCTCAGTGGATTGAGCGCGGGCTGTGAATCAAAGGGTCGCCGGTTTGATTCCCAGTCAGGGTACATGCCTGGGTTGCAGGCCACGTGAGAAGCAACTGTACATTGATGTTTCTCTCCCTTGCTCCCTCCCTTCCTCTCTCTCTCTAAAAATAAATAAGTAAGTAAGTAAATAAATAAATAAATAAAATGGAAAACAAAACAAAACAACTCTATGATTATCTGTGGCTTACTTAAGTGGCAGATCTCCATGACATAGAATAAAGAACTTGAACCTATTATTTGAGGGTGAAATAACAATTCTTAAGGATAAAATATGAAGACCAAATCATGATGCAAATGGCTAACAAATGAGTTTGACTTTCCCAACATTTAGCCATTTTATTTCCTTGTAGAAGAAATCAACATAAGGTATACTTAAGAATAGCATTCAATCACCACACTGGACTTAGGAACATGCTTCCTAGAACTGAAACCACCAAAGGGTAGATTTATCCACTGCCATCTTCCAAATGAAATATTTGCCTTCGCCAGGGAGTGCCAACCACTGTCAACTCAGTGTCTCATCTCATGTTGTTTGTAGTTTGCAGTGAGAATTCTTGCAATAATTTTCATTTCCATATATATGAATATCTAAAATATCTAACAGAATCATCCCATATGTCCCACTATTCCCAACAACCTATAGTTGAAAACCAGGATTACCTAAGTTAGTAGGACTAACGAGTAAGAAAAGAAACAGTTAAATATGAAAACTTAACTGACTTTGTGAGCCTGATATCAACATGGTTAAAGATTGCAGCAGTGATTGTTTTTCCTGAGGTGAATTTAAATTATTTAAAATACTGACTTGATATTATAATAAAAATTTTTGGATTACTTTTTTGTGCTTTCTCTACAATGCTAACTTCTTTTCATAGGAAGCTAGCATTTCTTCCTATGCATTATGCTAGAGAAATATAGACAACCATGGAAATTTGTTTGATCTTAACACTAATCTTTTCACATTATAAAAATAGCTCATTATTTGCATTTACGTCGCCTTATTTAAAAAATTGTGCCTGATTTTGACATCTAGAAAACAACATATCTAATAATTATTTCCAATTTCTCCTTGAACCTTCCCCTCAACATCATTCCTTCCTTCTGACCTTCTCAGAACTCAAACTGCCTTCATATACCTCTTGACTACAGCCAAGGATGGTATTAAAAATGGTTATAACTGGCATGGCATAAATACCAAAGAGAAAGACATCAGTCCTTAAACATATTGCTGTGATGGAACATGCTAAGTTAACATCAGTGTTATTTACAGCTTCCTTTCAACAGTCTGCTATACTTTTTTTCAATGCTGGCTCCATTCTCAAAGATCTTGGGGTGTTCCTTGCTCGCCAATTTGCAGAAAAAGGACAGTATTTTTCATGAAAGAAAACCATATACATTGGATTTCAAAGATGATGACACTGTCTTTTACTAATTCTTTCATTTCCCTACTTTTATTTCTTAATAGAAGAATTAAGAGTAGTAGGAAGAATACAGTATCGTTTTCTTTTTCCTACACCAATGGTCTCCAGAGAATGAAGCTCTTTAATCAGCTTTTTACTGTAGCTTTGTTATTTGATTTTATCCACAAGGTTAGAGGTCCAAGTCCTTTATCTACTTAACCAAAGGAAAACATCTAATGCAGAGACAAATGAATGGATCTGGGGATATATTAAAAATAATGTAAACTGTTAGCAAAACAAATAAATGTCTGACATTTAGAGAGGAAACAATTGAAAAAGAATAAGAAATTCAGAAAAAAAGGCAGAGATGGCTCAGTTTAAAATAAACCCAAGATCACAGAGTTATGTATAATGATACCACATGTATCTGTGTTACTTTTAAAGATCTTACCCAACTTTGGAAAAACTATTAAGTATTCAGCATTGCACTGAGGACATGCCACTCTGGCGGTACTGTTTCCTCTTTGTTTTTCATCCACCCAGCGCTGCAGACAAGCCTGGTGCACCCATTTTGTAGATCCTCTGCACCTGCACGGTCTAACCCATTCAGCTGTTCTATCATCTTCATCAGTGGCAAAACACACCCAGCAACTTCTGTAAATTAAAAGAGAAAATAATGACATTATCTTGAAGACCCCATCCTTCTCTTCACTGCAGTCCTCACTTAATGAGATGAGCCTACTAAGGTATATTATACCCCTATTCTATATTAAAAGACTGAGGAGACAAAACCATCATTACTGGTAAAATAGTTTCTTCTTTTTCAGATTTCCCTTGTATTCATCTGCAAAATGTGTTTTCTGAATTTTGTTTTTATGTAATTTCCTTCATCCTTCTAGTAATTTATCTTCTGTAGTGAACCCAAGGAGGCAACCCTCAAGCTGCTTTTGTTTTATAAGACTTAATTTTTTGAGGGGTAGTAAGCACAGAAATATATGAAATTTGGTGATTTCCCCGTTTCAACACTAACCTTTTAATCTCTTGAACTTGGAAAACCAAAGTATTGCACAAATGATTTTATGTATGTTCTCACTTAATTTTCAACTGAAGAAAAACCCCCACCCATTTCTCTTTCTGGCAAAGCATAGCTATAAGAAAAGAAAAACATTATTTAAGAAAAAAAAAAAAGGAAAGAAGAGATGAAGACATCGAGATAAATTGTTTTAAGACCTGGCTGGTGTCGCACAGTGGATTGAATGCTGGCCTGTGAACGAGATCACCAATTTGATTCATGGCTAGGACACACGCTTGACTTGCCAGGTCCTGGTTTGTGGGGCGGTGCAAAAGGCAACCAATCAATGTTTCTTTTGCACAGTGATGTTTCTTTCCCTCTCTCTAAAAATAAACAAGTAAAATCTTACAAGAAAAAAATTGTTTTAGGATAATGATATGATAAATTTCAGTCTACATGATTCCATTATAGGTATGATTGGTTTTCTTTTTTTCCAAAAAAGATTTTATTTATTTTTAGAGAGAGGGGAAGGAAGGGAGAGAAACACTGATCATTTGGCTCTTGCACATCCCCAACTGGGGGACCTGGCCTGCAACCCAAGAATGTGCCCTGACTGGAAATTGAACTGGCAACCTTTCAATTCACAGGCCAGTGCTTAATCCCCTGAGTCACACCAGCCAGGGTTGGTTTTCCTTTTTCTCGAATTGTATTTATTACATTTGAAGTCTAGATGTCTCAAATCTGTATGCTTATATTAAGAAAAAATTCTACTGAGATGGTTAAATTTATAACATTTTCCCATTTTGCTTTAACATGTACTTTATAAGAGGTCTGATTTGTTCTTGTAGAATAGGGTTTTGACAAGTTCCATCAGGGCAAATACAATATAACTCAATGAGACCTTACAACCTCCCCCCCCCAATTAAAGTATGAATGCACAACTGGAAACAACTGCTAATTAAAGCTTCTTACCTACTGTGTATTTTTCACTTAATTAGATAAGTGGCTTCTTTTAGAATAACTAGCTCAGCGGGAAAGACTATGTAGTCAGGTACTAAAGATGAGTGAGATCTCTAGTTCCTGCAGAACATGAATTTTAATTGTGTGCTCCAATTAAACTGAACTAAATTCATGCCAACAATATCCAAAATTACAATTTTACTCAGCTTTCAAATCCAGTCAGATTTCATACAACCTAGGTAGGAATGGCAGGTAGGCAGCGTTTGTTTAGCACGCTGACCCTCTGACCCACCTCAGCCAAGCTGTCTGGACCTGCACACTATCTTATGGTTACCTAAAAACGTCCCTCCTCCTTTCTTTTTTTAAAAAATTATTGTGGTAAAATATACATAACAACACTTAACTACTTTAACCATTTAAGAGTACAGTTAAGTAGAATTAAGTACCTTGACGTTGTTGTGCAACTATTATCACTCTCCATGGTTTGGATTTTAACCTACAACTTCTGCATAAAACTTCCAATGACAAGTATAGAACAAATAGACCAGTTAATTAAGGTGTTATGTATTTTCACCACAACTGAGGTGATTTGGTAGATATATTTGTATACATCTGGGAAATAAGATTACCACTTTGGTAACAAAATATAGGAAGACTGTAGAAACTTTTTTTAAATGAGTTACGTGTTTATCGCCATTTTAATGTTCACGGTTTATTAATTTTTTATTGATTATGCTATTACAGTTTTCCCAATTTTTTTCCTTTATCCCCCTCCACCCTGCCCTCCCAACCCTCCAGCATTTCCCTGCTTAGTCCACGTCCATGGGTTGTACATATACTAAGTTCTTTGAGTCCTCTGTTTCCCATACCATTTTTTATCTCTCCCTTATGCCTACTAACCATGCTTCTTCTTCCCACCTTCCCTCCCATTCCTCCCTTCCCCCTCCCCACTGAAATCCCTCTGTGTGATGTCCATTTCTCTGATTCTGTTCCTGTTCTGGTTGTTTGCTTAGTTTTTGTTTCTGTTGTTTTTCTTTTCTTTTAGGTTCATTTGTTGATAGTTGTGAGTTTGTAGTCATTTTACTGTTCATATTTTTTATCTTCTTTTTCTTAGACAAGTTCCTTTAACATTTCATATAATAATGGCTTGGTGATGATGAACTCCTTTAACTTGATCTTATCTGGGAAGCACTTTATCTGCCCTTCCATTCTAAATGAAAGCTTTGCTGGACAGAGCAGTCTTGGATGGAGGTCCTTGCCTTTCATGACTTCAAATATTTCCTTCTTACTCCTAAGGTTTCTTTTGAGAAATCAGCTGATAGCCTTATGGGAACTCCTTGGTAGGTAACTCTTTCCTTTTCTTGCAGGTTTTAAGATTCTCTCCTTGTCTTTAATCTTGAGTAACTTAATGATGATGTGCCTTGGTATGTTCCTCTTTGGGTCCAACTTCCTTGGGACTCTCTGGGCTTCCTGAAAGTCTATTTGCTTTGCCTGATTGGGGAAGTTTCCTTTATTATTTGTTCAAATAAGTTTTCAGTTTTTGCTGTTGTTCTTTTCCTTCTGGCACCCCTATAATTCGGATATTGGAACGTTTCAGACTGTCCCAGAGGTTTGTGAGAGTCTCTTCACTTTTTCAAATTCTTGGTTCTTCATTTTGATCTGGGTGGATGTTTATTTGTTCCTTTTATTGAGTCCTGGTTTCCTTCTCGTCACTGTTGTTCCCTAAACATTCTGCTTTATTTCACTTTGGGTATCCTTCATTTGTTTTTTTCATTTTTGACTAAGCTCAATCAGATCTGTGAGCATTTTGATTACCAGAGCTTTAAATTCTCCATCAGACAGGTTGGTGGTCTCCTCCTCGTTTAACTCTCTTTCTGAGGCTCTACTCTGTTCTTTCATTTGGGCCATATTTCTTTGTCTTGGTCCAGTTGATAAGTTGTAAGGAGGCGGGCAAGACTGTAGAAACTTTCAACAACAGAATATAAGTGTACGCATCTAAGCACAGCTAGAGTAGCATAATTAATCAGTATTACGGTGAGTCAAATATTAAACTAAGCCATTTTCAGTCATCAGGAAAAAAAAATGTAAAAAATGTATCTACTAAAAAATTTAATAGTATGTTAATATTTTTGTAAAGACTTGAAAAAATCATATGTTTATTCAGAACAATCTTCGTACTAAGTTGAACCTAATGAAATTGCCTATATTTATGTTTTTTACTTAAATCAATAGCAATTTCATATTTTAATCTCATACACACAATATACTTATATGTATAATCTCCATAAATTCTGGGTAAGTGTAAGTTGAAATTTTCCAACACTTTATTATGGAAAAGTGTCAAACATTAAAAAAAAAAAACATTGAAAATCTCTCAGTGAATACCCGTATTTCCAACATCTAGATTCTGTAATTCTTATCATTTTGATGTACAAGTGCTTTAACACATTCCTTCATCAATTCATTGTATTTTGGATGCATTTCAAAGTTGCAGGCATCAGTATACTTTACCCCTGAATATTTTTTACAGTTTTACTTTTCAGAAGCTACTCAAGTGATATTTAAAGCAGGAATTTTCAGATTTTTTTCCAATTTCACAACTATGGTAGGCCAAATGAACAATAACTTACAGTGGAAACTTATTAGGAATTAAGCTTAATTAGAAGTGTTAATACAACTAACTGTTTTACTGATTCACAGTGATAAGTATATAGTCTACAAATTTGGATTTTTAAGATAGTGCTCATTAGAGATAAACTGAAATTAATCATTAGAGAGTAACTGAAATCATCTTACAGGGAGATATGTAAAAAGAAACCTTATTGACCCGAATGGTGTAGTTCAGTTGGTTGGGCATTGTCCCATAAAGTGAAAAGTGGGTGTTTAATTCATGGTAGGTTGGGGCATATGCCTGGGTTGCAGGTTTGGTCCCCTGGTCAGAGGCAACCGATGGATGTTTCTCTCCTTCTCTTTTTCCTCCCTTCCCCTCTCTCTATAAAAATAAATAAATAAAATCTTAAAAAAATAAAAGAAACCTTAGTGATATTAGTAGTCTCAAAAACTTTGCCTAGTTCTCAACATCTACCAGCTTACCACATATATTTTTTATTTATTCCAACAGTTAAACAGTAAATCTGATGATGGTCATTTTAGATTAAATAGTATTGCCCACGATATGTAAACTTCTGATAACAATACTAAGTTAAAATTGCACCTAAAAATTGTAGTTTAGATGCAAATAAATATAAAATGGAACTTTTATAATAGCATAAGTTTTGTTAAAGTACAGAACAAGCGACTGAAAATTATAGAAATTGCCAACAATTATTGAGCATTCACTGGTTTCATGTGGTTGCACACAAAATATATGGAAGATTGTGTCTATCTGGAAAACTCTGTAGTTGAATTGGGGCTATGTCCAGTAGATAAGAGATCTGTTTTTAGGTTCTAGTACATCCATTTTAAGAAGAAGGATCAATTTGGATATATCAGAGAAGGCTTTAGGGAGGAGTGATAGTAGAAATTGATCAGGGACAAGTTATTTTATTACAGGGATTCTCAAAACAAAGGTCCCTGGACCAGCAGCTTCAGGATCGTTTGGGAACTTACAAATTCTCTGGCTCCACTTCAGATCTAGTGAATCAGAAACTCTAGAGGACGGCCTAGGAATGTGTTTTAACAAGCCCTAATAGCGATACTGATGTACAATATACTTTGGGAACTGCTGAGGTGGAGACATGGTAGGTGAAAAAAAAATCAGAGATTGGAGAAAGCATCTGTATGAAGCAGACAATTACTTAATTTGCTTAAGTTAGAAATAATTGCTTCTAATAACTAGCATATTTTGCTGTCTATAATGCTTTATTTCCCAAATTTTTGAGGGAAAAATAAGGATGTGCATTATATATAGGTAGTACTAATTCCCTACCTATATAAATGTTTTTACTTCTTTTATTTATGCTTATGTGTTGAAAGTGTAACTCTTGAAAGCAGTAACAGTACCTGCGTGTTCAAAAATAAATGGTAAAATTCCTTTATAATACAAAAAACAAGTACCTAAATATAAATAAACTAAAAAGTTGAATTAAAAAATTAAAACAGAAGTTTTTTTTCCTAAAAGTTTGGGCCAAACAGTATTGGGTGCACATTATACATGGAAGCATGTTATACAAGGCAAAACACAATAAATATTTTTAATATAAATAACAGTACAGAAAATATTAAGTTCTAAAGAATTTATCTACCTAGAACTAATCTACCTAATAGGGAAAGAACATTAGTCTGTGAAATAAAGGCCAGGGAAACTGACTTAAAGCATATAAAAATGGTCACATGAGTATTTCTAGGTAAATAGCCTGTAAGACAATATTATTAGTCTTCAGGGCTGGAGAAAAGTAAAGGAAGGAATAAATCATGTAAATGAAGCCCTTCCTTCCTCATTAAAAAACAAATGAACAAACAAAAACTTTTGAGAGACTATCCAGACACATCACCTGAGAAGGTCTCATCATTATGTTTTCCCCATACCCTACTCCCTCCTCGTTGCAATCTATTTCAGCTTATTTATCCCCCAATTCCCTACCTCTACCCTTTTAGGGAGAAAAGAGGTGTTTGAAAATAATTGGTTTACAGTTTCTCCAGATCTTAGAATAGAGGGGAGAGTAGAAACTTATGCTTTAACGTACAACACAATTTCTCCTCTTTTTAAGGAACAAAGAGTATCTCATGCTTTCGATGGAAAACTTCCCTCCAACATCAGCCATGTACATGGTTTAGGCAGTTCTTCACCATCCCCAGCTCTAGGAAGAGTAATCTTTAGACTGTTGGTTTAAGGGGTAACTGATCCCTCAGATTACAGTGATTGGGATGCTATGACCATAAAGCTGGTTTTATCAGAGTGAACCTCAGAATTGCTGCGAGGAAAGTTGGTACAAAGACATTCTCTTTTCTACTGGGCTTGAAAGCAGGAAAAATTGTGAGACTATTGCTGTCGGGAGCGGGACAGGCACCATGTGAGTCAGAAGAACACAGAGGGAACTGAAAGATGTTCACGTACATAAATCCATAGTTTTGTTTGTTTGTTTGTTTTAGGTTAACCAGTTTGGGGCACATTTCCCATCATGTGTAACACAAACAATTTTGATACAGAGAAAAGTTGGTTATAAGATGGCCCTAGAATAATCAAATAAATAGCTTTTACAAATACATATAGTACTTTTTGTCAACAGTTTTGTTTCCTACTTACTGGAATGTGAGTAGAAAAGACTAAGTACTTTAAGTCTTGCAAGCTTATCTATTTCTCACAATGGCCAAAATATGTATGCTCTTGATTCTGTTATTAGATTATGGTCATTTGTTGGATAAAAACAGCTAAGTTAAAACCAAACGTTTTGAAATTATTTTTTTTTGCTAATAATGCCATAATATTTGCATTTCAGGATAAATATAACATAATTCTACTTTAATTCAAGTTATTACATATTTTAATGTTATAATTTATGGAATAGCAATTTGAATACCTTTAAAAGGTGAGAAAAATCTGTTGTTTTCTATTTCAAAGAACAAAGACCAAAACAGTTCAATGTCCACACCTGAAAAGAGGTTGTTAATTTCTGACCAAACTAAGAGTTTCTCTTTAAATCACTTCCCCCTCTTCTTTTCAATCTTCCAGTTTCCCAGAAAGCAGTGCTCAGTGTGATATATAAACATCATCTGAACACTTGCTGGAAATGCAAATTCTCAGGCTGCACTCCAGACCTACAGAATCAGAAACTCCGGATGTCAGACCTTACACTACAATTAAAATTTTTATTTCTAATTTTACTTTAAAATTATTTTTTATTGTGGTAAGATACATTTAACATAAATTTTACCATATTAACCACTTTAAGCGCACAGTACAGTGGTATTAAACACATTCACACTGATGTACAACCATCACCATCACCAATTTCCATTACTCTTTTCACGTTATAGAACAGAAACCTATACCTATTAAAAAACACCTTTCCATTCTTCCCTTCCCCCAACCCCTGAAAACCACCATTATATGGTACTTTCTGTTTTAATGATTTTGACTACTGTAAGTACCTAATATAGGTGAAATCATTCAGTATTTGTCTTTTTGTGACTCACTTATTTCACTTAGCATAATACCCTCCAGGTTCATTTGCCCTGTAGAATATCCTTCCTTTTAAAAGCTGAATAATAATGCATTGTATGTATATACCACATTTTGCTTATCCATTCATCAGTTAGGACTTTCATAATTTAGCTATTGTGAATAATGCTGCTGTGAATGTGGGTATATAAATATATGTCTTTAAGATCCTGCTTTTAATACTTTTGGGTATATATCCATAAGTGGAATTGCTGGATCATATGGTAACTTTTTGAATTTTCTGAGGAACCACCAACATTATATTTTACAATAAGCCCTTCAGGGGAACGTATTACCTAACATTTGAGAACCTCTGCTCTAGCCATTTTTCTTTCTTTTTCCTTATTTCTTCCTTTTGTCTCAACTCACTCAATGTAAACATTTTAAACTTTGGTTTTAAATTTAAAAAGTAAGTAAAATGCTTCAGATCTTTTCTTCTAAGGAAAAAGGCTAGCTATAATTGGGAAAAAGACTATGTGAGCTCAGGATATTCTAACTAGTTAAAGAACCTGGGCTTTGGAGCCAGATTGCCTGAGTTCAAATCCTTGCTCACTACTTACATGTTTTAATGACAGGATCCCTTCAGTTGTCGTAAGGCAGGACGTCAAAATCTGGGATCCATGAAAACTTATGTGGGTTGGTAAATTTGGATGAGGAAAAAATTACCTGTTTATTCACACTAACCTCAATAAAATTTAATTTTTCTTTAATGATGAATGTAAACAAATCATACTAATATTAGTATAGCAATAAAAAATTAGGACAGTGCCCTGGCTGATGTGGCTCAGTGGACTGAGTGTCGGCCTGCAGGCCTGTGAACCGAAAGGTTGATTCCTTGTCAGGGCACACGCTTAGGTTGCAGGCCAGGTCCCCAGTTAGGGGTGAGGCCTCTCACACTTCAATGTTTCTCTCCCTCTCTTTCTCTCTTCCTTCCTCATCTCTCTAAAACATAAACATCTTTTAAAAAAGAAAAATGAAATTAGGACAGTGATCAGAAATTTTCATACAATGAAAATTTACAATGTGCAGATCCCCAAATAACATTTAGTTCATTGCTAGTCTGAAATTAGTTATAACTACCAACAGACCTTATATGTTAATGTGTTAAAGCTCATATTACTATGTCAGATTTTTAATATTTTAATAGTTGTAATTCCATATACTTGGTTTCATTTCTGATCCTATATATTGTTTTATTCTTTCAAAACATTCTGAGAAGGACCCTACAGGTTAACCAGACTGCCAAAGGTGCTCTCAGCATAACCCAAGATTTTGTTAAGATCCCCTATTATGAAGGATTAAACAAGTAATCATGAAAGTGTTTAAGAATTGCCTGATACATATATAACCACCAAATGAACACTAATCATAATGGCACTGATAAAGATAAAAAAGATGGTGTCAACTTTACATGTATGCTTAGATTTTATGAATGCATTTTCTTACCTAAATTAAAACACAAAAGCGATTCTGCTTGGCAACCTAGTATTCAGTGGAAAAAGTCCTGGTTTTCTGCCCACCTGCTCCCCACAGTTTTTTCAATAGGTCACCACCAATGATTAGGATATTCATTCAAATCCTCTCAATTCATCTTCTTCCACCTGTCTTGTCCTCCCACTAGCTTTCCTAAATGCCCGCCCGCTTGCTGGTGTACACACTATTTGCTTCCACAACTTCCCACCCACCAAGTTGTGGCACATTAGTTTACAAAGTACGTAAAGGGGAGATCTGGAAATTACCATGGTTAGTTCAGTGATCAAAGAACAAATTACTATTATACTGTGAAGACAAGAAAACAGAACTAAACTAGACAAATCTAAAGAATATTACTTATTCCTTAAAATAAATATACAGCCTTACTGGTATGGGTAACATCATTAACCTATATGTATAGCATGCTACTCTATAAAAGATCAGTCACTTGATTCTAGATCATTTAAATATAACTTTTTTCCAGTTATATAGCTTTCCTAATAGTAAAAATTATAAACAGTTCAAGGAATGGCTAGTTTGCCTTAAATCTAAAATTATTCAAGATCTCTAACTCAACTTGAGTACCTACTAAGTGCATTCATTATTTGATGCTACAAGGAACAAATATATGCACAGAACCAATATATACATACACTAGAAACCACCACATAAAACATTAAGTGCCAAAAAAGATGTCAGAAACTACATATAGTACAGAAATGTGATGATGACAGTAAGAAACATAGAATGAAATAGCTGAGGTTTCATGAAAAGCAGTGCACTACAGACGAGAATTCAAGTTGGATTAGGGAATGAAAAAAGGGAAAGGAATAAGAGTATTCAAAGTGAGAAAAACAGCATAAACAAATTTAGAAATAGAACTGAACATATGGTCAAGAACAATAAGACCAAAGGTCTGGAGAAGAGAGGTTTTAAGATACAGATAGTAGATACTAGTTTCGAAAAGGGTGGATGACAAACATAACCTCACTTTATAGGGTTCATTGGTGAGTCATCCACTCTTTGTATGATTAAATTAGTTATTTAAAAAATATGTGGATTTCTGGCAAAGATGGAGGTGTAGGTGGAAACGCTGTACCTCCTTGCACAACCAAGATTAAGGTCAACAAAGATTTATAAACAATAACACAACCAGAACACAGAAAACAGAACTACAGAAGTCCGACAACCATTCAACCAGACTGGTAAGAGGGGGAGAATCGGCAGTTGGTGGAGAGGGAACACAGCTGGAAAAGGCAGTGTTTGGCAGAACAGGGAGTGCTGGCGAGCATAGGTGGCGTGGAGCTTGCAGACCCCAGGTGTGGGGAGGAGATGAGCAGAGCGTGAAGGGCAAGCAGGGCGGTTGGCCAACAGCGGGCACCCATTCTCAGGCAGATAGACTGGGCGCTTGTGGGAGGCAGCAGAGGGGATGCAAATCTGAGAGAGTGCGGAACAGGCGCCATTGTTCCCTCTCTGACCCTGCCCCCACAGACAGCATCACAACCCTGCCACTAGGTTGCCCCACCCTGGTAAACACCTAAGGCTCTGCCACCCATATGTAACAGGCGCCACCTGACCAAACATGACTCAAACAGAAGAAAAGCTCACAGCCCCAGAGCCAATACTTTTAAGCAAGCAAGAGATAGCCAACCTATCA